>JAUEJL010142638.1:0-10710 GCA_032274825.1 Drosophyllum lusitanicum | reverse complement strand
ATTAGTGATAAAGGCAAAAGCTATGCTAAATGTCTTGTTGGTTGAAGTTACACCAACAATCTGAACAAATGGCATATCATATCTGTTCGTTTTGTATGTTGCATCTACAACCAAAATGTATGGAAATGCATGCCATATATCTAATGATCGTGGGTGAATGAAGAATAGATTTTCCAATGAATTTGAGATATTATTTACGGTATACTTAGTAATAAAACGTTTATCATTCAGAAGCAACATAAGAATCTGCGTCGGAGTTTTTCCAAAACTCTGGGATGAGCGAAGTTTTTGCCGTGCATTGTATATGGTTTTTAGTGTAGAAACAATATTCTCGCCCTGCTCCTTTAATGTCTATAATATGTCACGCAGTGCAACATTCTTACTCATCAAGTCAGCCACCTATTTTTTTTCATTTTCTTTCAACTGTTTTTTATAAGCATATCCCTCCATATGTTGTGTAGGTAGATGATTATGTTTATCACACATCACCCTCAAGGTCCGTCCACCATGTTGTTTTAAATAGGAACCTACCAATTGAAATTAACGATTGGTTTTTTTGTGCATGATTTTTTACTTGTTCCTTGAAACTTGTATTCACTGACGTGGTCACAAATAAGTGTGACGTAAGACACTACATCTTTCTTTTTCTTTGAATTTTTATCACGATGATATAACCAAGTGATAAGACCACCGGCATCTAACCCAACTTACCCAACTTATCCCACTGCCATGTCAGCATCCACATCATCTTTCACCATCAACCTAACTTACCCCACAAAACCCCACATCCAACCCTATTCAACCCTACATCAAATATTAATAAAATATATATATTAAATAAGAGAGAGAAAGAGAGAAGAAGAAGAAAAAAAAGAAACCCGCAACGGGTTCGGCTACTCGAAGGGCTGGGAACCCGCCATCACTCGATGGGGGGTGATGGTGTTCCCACGTTACCCAACACAACCCGCCATCGGGTATAGACACCGATGCGGGTGGTCTAATGCCGTGTTTTGAACCCATTCCATCAGCTCTTCAAGGGACACAAACACCTATAATTTAAATATTCTTTGTTAACAAATATGTAAATGTTATGAACATAAAAATATTATAACCATTGTAAGCATAATACCCAATTGGTAAAAAATGGTGAAGTCGCATTAGAGATGTTATTGTCATCACTCGACATATTTTATATCAACACTACAACATAAGATGAAAAATAATTATTTGTAAAAAATAAAACCTAAACTATAAAAAGGTAAATATTTTATTATTTTTTAAATATTATAAAAAGAAAGAGTTTTTTACATTTTTTTTAAATAAAAACAGTTAAAAAATACATTTTACAAAAATTATAAAACAAAAATACTTAAAAGACAAAAATAAAAACTACTCCTACATATACCATCACTACCCACTTTCCCTTCCCACTTCTCACTTCAAAAAACACCAAAAACAAAACCCTATTTCTCCCCCTCCACAGCAGCCGTTCCCTTCTTTTCCGACCTCTCTCTCCGCCAACCTCCCTCTTTCACTCCCTTCACGCCGGCGGCAAGACCCTCTCCCGTTCCCATCTCCAATTTCCATCTCAACCAAAACCAAAACCATATTTTCCCCTCACCGCCACCCTTACCTCCTTCGGTGACCTCCCTCTCCCACTCCCTTCTCGGCGACGTCTGTCCCAATCTCTCTCCCATCTCTCTTAGACCTCCCCCTCCCTCTCAAAACCCATCTCTCCCTCTCCCTTCTCAAACCCACTTTCCCCACAACGGCCCACCCCATTGCTGAAAATAGCTCCCCACCACCGTCCTTACCTAGAATCTTACTGTCAGCGGTAGTGAAGGCCAATGATCTCTTTCGTATAACGCGTATGTGTCAAGATGTCGTTGTTTCCCTCGTGTACGGAGGCAGCAGAGGTGGACGTACGACGGCGGCCACCGTTGTCATGTTGTACGTCGGAGGCGACAGTTGTCATTTATACGTCGGCGCCGGAAGTTGTCACGTGCCGACAACTTTATGGTGGTTTACTGGGTTTACATTATGATTTGTTTTTATTTATAGTGTATAATCCAATGTTTAATTATAGCAACAATATATCTAATTTAATATGTAGATTTAGGGTGTTTTTTAGTAAAAGAGATGTTAATTTAGCAGCACCTTTTACATTCCTCTACATATATTCATTGTAATTTATACCGGTCAGCTGTTTACATATTTGTATAAAGATATAAATTCGCGTTTGTGCTTTTTTTAGGAAAAAGTTTGATCGTATGGCTAAGGCCTTGTCAAATGTTTTCATGGTCCAGTGTGAAATTAAAAAAGGGTTCCTAAATATACTTAAATATATAACAATGTTAAGTAACAAACTAAACGATTAGCATGCAAATTAACCAATGTACTAAGCAAATTACTGAACTAGTAAATAAGCTAAAAAATTAATATGCAAATACAAACTAGTTACCGGATGACAAATTAACCAAAATAAAGTAGACATAAAGTAATGGATTGAAATCTAAATAGTCAATAAGAATTAAACTATGAATTAAGAAATAGGTAATTAAATAAAAATTTAAATATGTTTAAGAAGTTAAAATGATTTCAAGTTTTCGATTTGTCTATGAATTTTTAATCTTGTCTTTCGATCATTGTTCTTTATCGGCACAAAGCAAAATTTGTCAAGTCTGTCTAAGATTTCTGAATCCCCAGTCAAGTCTGTCTTTGTAGCTAATAGTCTTAGATATCGATCAAATCTTGTTGTATTGGATCGCAGAAGTTCTCAACTTTCAAGCCTTCAATTTTGCTCTTTCTCAAGTCATGATGATTGCCCGTTTTGTTTCTTCTTCCCAAACAATCTTGTGTGATTTCTCTGCAAAGTCGCAAACGATCTTTGATGAATAGATGTTTTTGGTTATTTTTTCCTAAACGGCCAAAAAGTTTGGCAAATGAATATTTGATTTCTGTTTTGGCACTTCACTTCTATTGTTGAGTTGTCGTCTTCCTAACTTCTACGTCCTATTGAATGTAATTTTATTTTTAAGCTAATTATGAGCCATGAGCAGTTGTCCATGTTACACGCCTTATAAGACTTCGCTGGGCATTGCTATCATACTCCTCAATCACTATCCAATTTATTTAGTTGTATGAAGATATAAAATTGGTGTTTATGTTTTTTAATGAAAAAGTTTGATCGTGTGGAGTACTCGACTACTACTATCTCTATCAAATTTATTTAGAAAACTAGATATTCATGTTGAATCTTTTGTTTTGTAAAAATATTTGGAAGTTAAAAATATATCATACTGCATCAAGATACATCTACTTTTGTTTCTTCTTCATTTCTTCCACTTTTTTATATTTCTATTTTCAAGATGCAACTGCATCCAAGAATTTTCTATATTTTATTGCATTTAGATGCAATCATGCAAGTGCAATTGTTTTCAGTAAAAGGTTGTTTAACAACTCTGCACCCGGGATATTGTTTTTCAAAAAAGAATTCAAGATCGATTTCAAATTTACTTTTTCCGGGAGAGGGGGTAGGTTGTAATGTGAGTATGTGTATATCAAGATACGAGGGTTTGTAGATATGTATATAAGTAAAAAAATCAATTTTTTTACTAAATGAACCAGAGGATTAACAAATGCATAAATATTAGACACCTGCTGCCATGGCAAGTGATTTTGTCATCTTTCTTGGTTACCAGCTAATGAAAATAAGATATAAAATTGTAGTAAAAAAAGCCACAAATTGTAAATGCTTCAATACAAATCAAAATCTACAACAATACTACAATTCAGATTCACTCAAAACTAATTATTTTCTATGAGTACACAATACCCTCTTTCTTTCCATATTCATTTCCATCTTCTTCATCAACATATTCCCCTTCATCTAAATTATAATCTTCTTCACCATCCATCTGCTCATACTCATAGTCTCCATCCCTATGATCATCATAACCTTCAAGCTCCTCATCAAGCAGTGCATCCTCATCAATCAAACCAACTTCATTTTCCACCTCATTTGCAGCATTATTTACAGACTTTCCATCCACTGGTTTATCTTTCTCAATTTCAGCTTCAAAATCGACTGAAACCGAGGTGTGTTCCTTATTGTCAGCAGGCACAGACTCTCTTTCCTTTTGTTTATTGTCTTCGTTCTTCACAGAAGAAACGTGATTATTGTTAACTTTATTATTATTATTATTATCATCATTATCATTACTATTATTACTACTATTAACCCCCTTCTTCCGCTTCAAAATTTCACTAAGTGGCTTTGGCCCTTCAAATGACAAATCGTTCTCCACTTTCGGGTATTTCCTCTTCCCCAAAAATTGTTCATCGTTTGGTTGATGTTCGGTTCTAACACTTTTCAGCTCTGACAAACTTTTTGGCCCAACAAACATGGTGTCATTATCAGACATCATGTCTCGGTGTCCCTTTATTCGGTCTCTAAATCGGCCCTGGTTAAGGGCGAGTGGCCTTCCAGGTGAATACCTCGAAAGATGCCTCCTTTCTCTGTCAAATTCCCTTTCTACCCTCGAGTTGTTTTCTTTGGTAGGAGACGGTGACCTTCCCGGGATCTTAATTCTTCCTCTAAGTCGGCTACTAAGAGTTCCTTGATCCGGGCGGTGGTGGTGGTGGCTCTCCCTTCTCAATATTCGATCAGCGTGATTTTCATGGCCGACAGCCAATCTCAAATTATAATCAGATCCCCTTCTTTGTTTTGATATACGGTGGCGCAAATCCAACCCATTAAAGTGATCAGGATTGTGACTGCTTGCATCACTATAATGGTCATAATCACGACCATGCTGCTCATGGTACATATCACGGTCAACACCATAGTCAACAGGACGGTCAACGTCATAAACTTGACCACGTGATCTTCCATATTCAGCTTTATCATGATAGTATTCAGAATCTTCAACCTCATTATCCACAAGAACATCAAAACCAGGGGAAGGCTCTCTTGAAAATTCATCATCTTTCCCATTCAGAATTCTATCATTCTCTGGCACATGATAGACGCCACGGTTAGCTTTGCTGGAAAAATTTTCATTCATGACAGGTGGTGGAATCACACGGGCTGGTTTGTATCTAGGAGGCTCCTCTACACTAGAAGGCAGTGCTAACTTTTTATCAACACCACCATTCCCACCATTTCTGGCTAGAAAAGGTGTCACCTTTGGTATGGTTGCATGTTGTGTAGACTTCTTCTCTTGAATAGGCTTCTCCGGTCCAGATTGAGGCATCTTTCGAGGGTCAGGATTAGCTGACCCAGATTGTGCAGGTTTGTTATTGACTGCATATGGTGGTGCGTGTAAGAAAGGGCAAAGTTGACCCTTCAAACAGAAACCTTTTTGGAAGAAGATGCAGGCAACTCCTTGTTTAGGCATAGCATGAGGAGTGGCATGTGCTGCAGGTACAGAAGGTCCCGTAGGAGTTGGCATCTCAGCTCCCAGCAATCCATCTAGGGGCTGAAAAAATGTAAAATGATTAATCATCCACAACAATAATCAATTGATAATTGATTTAGTAATGATGGCAAATCGGATTCATTTACTTATGAATGGAACAGGTCAAATGGGGCAAATTAGAAAAAGTTAGCTAAGATGTAAACAGCCAAACATGTTTGATTGGGCTAAATTAGTCGAAAGAAACTCCCAAGTGTTTTTTTAGTGCGTAAAACCTCCTAAATAATTTTATTCACAAAAGTAGTTAATTTTAATAATTATATTTTTGTAATCATATTTGACGCACAAATTATTTGTAAGAAAAATTAGTCTTTTTTTTTACAAAGAGTGTTCCAGATCAGCATGACCTGTTTCAACTCGAACAAAAATAACCCGCTTTGACCCAAACCCAATCAACCACTCATTTCAATCTCTAAATATTCGCTCTAACCAACGAAGAGAAGAAGTATACTTACAGGATGACGGAAAGAACATTTTGGATTTAAGCAGCTCCCATTTAACCAGTACCAGCAATCCCTGGGGTTGACCCGTGCAACGTCGCTATGGCGATACTCACACTCGCTTCCCTGTAAGCAAAATAAAGGTAGATGAGAATAATACTAAATAGCAATATCTAAGAAATAATGTAACACCACCAGCTAAGTCAAATAAAAATGAAGAGAATACTTTATCTCTTTGAGGGATAATGACAACTACGGTACAGGAGTATTTCAAGCACCAGCCCAACTAATCAACGGGACCCCACAAAATGCCCTCCACATGAAGCCCACAAACTTTAGTTCTTCCGGCTATTGGGAATAGAAGTTAACATCAGGTTACACGCCTTACACAACAAACCAGCCTCTCGGTATCGAGTAAAAGTGTACTTAATAACAAAATAAGTATATATTAAATTGTGTCAAGTATGTGTGTCAAGATAAGGTACACAAGCAACTTACAAATATAGAACAAATGCAATAACAACAAAACATGAAACCTAGAAGTAAATGCAGCTAAGAAAGCAGCAGAAGATGACGAAATCTTAAGGAGCATATAAAACTAAACAATAACACATAAACACGTGCACAATGAACCCCAACTTTGTTTCCATTATCGATTTTACATCTGGATCAATGAAGTCATGAAACAAATAGAAAAGAGAATCACATCAATGATCGATCAAAGAATTTACCAAACAGAAGTAGCAATTATTAACACACATTCTTTTTCCACACCCACTGGGTTAACCCCAATTGCTTTGCCAAATGTTGTTGCTTAGTATGAAAGGTATAAACTTAAAGCAAACCAGCAATCAAACTACAAATAAAGATTGATAATTTCTCCTTGCTTAGTCCATAGCTTCCCATTGCTATAAAGATTCCATAAAAACAAGATCCTTTATTCGATATTCTTCCTTAGTCATTTATTAAATAACAACATGAGCCCTACTAACCATCCATAATACATCAACAACCATATGAACAATAACTTACACAAATTTTAACTCATAACCTTTAATCAGCTCGAAATCAAGATCAAAAGCCAAAAAAGAACATAATAACAACGAAATTACAATCAGAAGACAGAAATCTCAAGATCCCTAATTCAATAAACCTAAATTCAACCAGAAACATCGAAGATCTGATGCAAGAGATGAAACGAACAAAAACCCATAACATAGCCAGCAATAATATGAATGAAATAACTACAAAAGTACCTTTTTGCAGGTTAAGGGAGAAGCAAGAAAGTAGACGCAATCGGTGTTTCTTTTCAAGAGCTCATCTTCCTCTGTTGTGGTTGTATGAGCTGTTGAGGATGATAACGACGACGGCGGAGCCAATTGAGGAGCTTGTTGTTGTTGATGAGTAGTACCGCCAACCATCGTTGGGGTTTTACTTATAATTGAAGAAAGAAAAACTTGCGAAAATTCAAATAAAGAAGAGAATTTTTGGCAATTTTAGTTATTGGATCTAGGGTTAGTCGAGGCAGCTCGCGCAATCGCCGATATCAGTATAGCAAGATTTGATCTAATCTTCAATGTGCAAAGAGAAAAATGAAAGGAAAACTGAAGGAAATATATGAAACCCTAAAAAGAAGGAAGGAGAAGCACTGAAGCAGAGCTCAAGGATTTAGGCGATGAGGAAGGAAAAGTCTATGCTTCCTGCTCGCTTCCTTTCATATATATTTTAGCCTCTACTGGGATGATCTATTGGCATTGGGTTAATTATATTATGGATACCTATTTTAACATTATCTATTTTAGGTATTTTTATATTTATAAATATTATTAAGGTAATTAATATTTTACACATAAACATTTTAAATAAATGGTATGTTTTTATTTATTTAAGTATTTTACACCTATTAGTGGTGGTTGCTAGTTTGCTACACATCTTTTTTTCCCTTATTTTAATTTCTTTGAACTAGATGATAGTTATTAAATTAATGCTTAAAATAAATATTAAATAAAATTTTATATTTTCACTTGCCTTCTCTCACTTTCTCTCTCTAACCTATGAAACAGATCAAAACTCAAAAGCAATGGAAGGAAACTTTTTCAAAGCAACAAACTCATAAAAAAACAACTTCGCATAAAGAAAAGACGTCATTGGAAGAAAGAAGGCTAGGTGCTGGTCTTGCAGGAATCAAACAAAGAAGAGTTAGTCTTTGGATGTTAAAAAGGTTGGCTAGGAATAAACATAAAGGCTGGTCTTCTTTAATCGAAGGAGAAATCTGTAAGAATAAAGGCAGATCGGCAAAAAAGGAGAAGGGTGGTGCTCACTCCAGCCGAGGGGAAAAGAGATTAAGGAGACAAGGTGTATCTCAAAACATGGGGTCTGAAAGCCTCGAAGATCTAATGGCATTTGGATCAAAGTATCGGCCTTGAATGGAAGAGGAAAAGCAAAGTAGAACAGGGTGAAGAAGGTCGGTAAACCGTCTCAAGTAAGGTCGTTAGTGCTCTTTTTCATGAAGATAATTTCATTGAATGCAAGAGGTTTGGGATCGTTGAAACCCGGTAAAAGAAATCAATATAAAAAATAAACCGGATGCCATGGGTTTAAAAGAGATGAATTTAAATTGGCTCAATGGTAAACTAATTGATAACCTATTGAAACTTAAATCAATATGAGCTAGAAATGGAAGGAAACAAGATTTAAATGGATAGAAGGTGATTAAAAAAAGTAAGCATGTCAAGGCAGAAAGCAAAGGCAATGTGGATAATTGATGGAGATGAAAACTCAAAACTATTTCATAGGGTGGTAAAGAAAAAGGTAAGGAAAAACCAAATTAAAGGTCTTACAATTGATGCAAGTTGGACGGAGGATTAAGAGGACTCAAGACCTTTGCTCAATAGTACAAAGTTCAAAAAACTTCGGATGCATATGTTGAATGCTTGGACCAAATCTTCTCAGAAAAAGAAGTTTTCAAAGCGATCAAGGATAGTGAGGAACAAAGCCCCGGACGTCACATGGTTTTACATTTAGTTTTGTCAAACACTTCTGGAATTTGATAAAGGAGGATTTCATGAAGAGTTTTTGGCATTTATGGTATAAAGAGTCCATAAGTAGCGGGTACAACGCATCTTTTCTCACGTTGATTACAAAAATAAATAATCCCTTGAGCTTGGGGGATTATAGCCCAATAAGTTTGATCGGGGTGCAATATAAGATTCTTGCTAAAATTTTAGCACATAGATTAAAGACGGTAATTAGGATGGTCGTTGGAGATGAACAATTAGTTTTTTTAAAGGACCACTTCATTCTAGACGGGGTGTTGGTGGCAAATGAAGTGGTGGACTTTGCTAAAAAGAGAAGAAAGAAGAGTTTCATGATCAAAGTAGATTTTCAGAAAGCGTACGATCGTGCATCCTAAGATTTCCTATTGAAAACACTTAGAACCATGGGATTCGGAAACAAATGGTGTAGATGGATGGAGGCATGCTTAAGATCGACAAAAGTCTCGGTCCTAGTCAATGGATCACCAACCAAAGAATTCTCAATGCAAAGGGGTCTACGCCAAGATGACCCATTTTCACCTTTCCTTTTCCTGGTAGTGGCGGAGGGCCTCAATGTGATTATGAAGGAAGCCATAGAAAAAGAAAGGTTCAAGGCCTGGCCTCGTAGTGGCGGACGGCCTCAATGTGATTATGAAGGAAGCCATAGAAAAAGAAAGGTTCAAGGCCAGGCCTCGTGATAGGTGACCTTATACCGGTGGAAATGACTCACATCTAATATGCTAATGATGTTATTTTCTTTGGAACTTAGGGTTTTGCGAGCATGAAAATAGATAGGCAGATCGGGTGTGGCAAAGAAAATTTTCTTATAGTCTATCTTGGTCTACCAATTGGGGCATCGATGAGAAGAATTGACGGTTGGTTGAAGTTATGTGAAGAATTCCAAAAAAAGTTGCAAGCTGGAAGACCAATTCGGTGTTTCAAGGGGGCCAACAACTCACTTTGGTAAAATCCGTCCTTAGTAATCTCCCGCTATATTACTTTTCTTTATACCGAGCTCCGGTTACTATCTTAAATCATCTAGAAAGAATGAGGAAGAACTTCTTTTGGGGTGGAGGGTGTAAAGATAACTTTAAAAATCCAATGGCATGGGTAAAATAGGATTTAGTTCTAAATAAACCGGAGAAGGGAGGGTTGGATATAGGATGAATTAAAGGAGCCAACTTGGGATTTTTGCCAAAATGGTGGTGGAGGTTTGTAAAAATAGAAGGGGGCTTAAGGTTGAGGATTATACATAGCATTTATGGGGAGGATGGGGGCCTTGTGGAGGATGGTGAAGGATGATGCAAAAAGGGATGGTATAGGGAAACATTTTGGAGGTGGGGAAGGAACTAGATGAAACGGAACTAGAATTCACATCGTCCTTGGGTATGTAGTGGGAGAGGGGAGAACAATACAGTTTTGGAAAGATAGATGGACGGGGCCTTTTAAATTGGAAGAAAGCTTTAGGAGACTTATTAATATGGAACTAAACAAGGAAGTAGAGTGGTGGAGAGAGCAGAGAAGGGGATCAAAGGGTGGAGGGGGTATGGAATTGGCTAAAAGAACCAAGGGAAAGAGAGATGGGAGAGCTAAAAGAGTTGACATCGGTTTTGGCTAACGTAAGTGTTAGTCCCAGATTGAGTACGCAATAACAAATGTTTGTAGAAGGGGGGTTGAATAAAAACTTTAGCTTTTAAAAATTAAAGACACACTGATATACTTTTATATAATTCTTATTGATTATGAATCAAGAATTAC
>JAUEJL010142627.1:0-10710 GCA_032274825.1 Drosophyllum lusitanicum | reverse complement strand
GCCGTTTGACCTGTTCCCCTTTACGACTGATTTGACTTTGACCCATTTGAGATACATACCACCCAATCAACCCAGTCAGAACTAAATGGTTCAAACTTCAAAGTGGCCATATTTATGCTTTACTTTAGCTACCTTTATTTCTCATGTTCTGAAATTTCGGGTTTTTTACAGCTTAACTTTTTAAAGCGGTTTCTTCGAGGAGGATTCGTCAAACACATGCAGGTTTGGTTCTTTTAGCCTAATTTGTTGTTATTTATATCTAAATGGCAGATGACAATTGGCTCAGACATTTCTAGTGGCAAGAAGTGTTCATTGGGTACTTTGTGAACTCACAACAAAAACTTGAAACCACTAGAAAATCCTTATTTTTTTATGGAAATTAAAGAATTTTGTGGGTTTATCATTTCTATTTAATATTAGATTTATTTCAAATATTACTGAACTATAGTAGCTTAACAGGAAAATGAATTTCTTCATGAGGTGTTCGACTTCACACCAAAGAAAAAGCTTCTCTCAGGCGGGGATCGTGTATCTGGAACTGAAAAGGTTCGTTGACTCTATTTAATCCTCAAGCTACATCCTTTATTTTTTGAATATATCTCGGTGATAATTCCATAATTAAAATAGCTAGATTTGAAGCTTTAAGTTGTTTTTGATTTTTCAGCTTCATTTTAAAAAACGTTGTATTTGTTTTATTTAGCTTCTTGCTTTTGCATACTTGGTTCCTTACAAAAATGAAAAACCCATTTTTTTTATTTTTTATTTTTATTTTTTATTTTTCTGGAACAGAGGATGTACAAGTCTCCAAATTCTGCCCTTAATAAGGCGAGGACACAGTACATAAACAAACAGCGAATGTTGTCGCAGGTAAGCATTTCCTGTATTCTGGCTATAACTTTTATAACTTCTGAATCAAATTTAACCTAGATGTTTTAATTTTCAAAATTCCTGAAGCGTTACTATTCCGGTACCCCTTGCATGGTTAAACATAATTATTAAATTTCTTTGACACTTAAAATTAAAAAATGGGTTCAAACTTTATTTCCTATTTTAAGCTATAAAATAGCCACCTACTTTTCTTAGTGTTCCAATAATAAGCAGCTTACTAATTTTTGTTGTCAATCATTTATTGAACATTGTTATACTTGTTTTTTTTTTGTATAGCAAACTCACACACCTTAAATCTATACCTTTAGTCTCACACGAGACTTGAACCCTCAACCTTAAAGAGGGAGGAAAACCTTACACACCTTGATACCGCCAGGCCAAAGGCCCTTTGGTACGAACATTGTTAAACTTCTCTACTTGTTAAAAATGCAGTGTCACCGGGCCTATATGTGGTGTCCAGGTGCCTTTTTTTGTTGCTAATGTGACAATACAAAAATAAAAGAATTACTACTTTTCAGAAATTTAAATTTTTTATCATATATATATTTTTAAAAGAATTAAAACTATTATGAAATCTCGACAATTTTGGAAATTTTAAATTTTTTATCTGTTTTATTTTGTGTGTATATATATATATATATATATATATATATATGGGTTCAAATTTTTATAGCCTTAGCCTTAACGATTAAAGAATCCGTATTCACAGTGTCTTCCGAGTGGCTTGAGTTCAGATAAAAGAGATTTAAGTGTTATCGTTGAGCAAAATATCGTATGGAACTTATTCCATTTCATAATATATTTTGGTGCAATTTTTTCAAGCAGGATAAGAATACGGGTCATTATGCATCTGGGTTTGACGAGTAGGGAGACTGCAGCACGTTGCTACAGACATGGAAACCTTAATATTATTCAAGAATGATTTATAAAACAAGCTAAGGGTTTTGTTAGTGGTAGATTTAAAGGTCCATTGATGCACTGATCATCAATATGGTGAAGATTTCGTACTTTTTGACAATAAAAGGCTGGTTTATAAATTCATGTTTACATGCAAATTTGAAGGCTTCGCGTATATTTGTAACAAGTGATGTTTATGATAGCGGTAAGTTGCTGGTGCCACGGGATTGATACATGTATTCTGAGTTTTCGCATTTGATAACGGAGAATCCACTTGTTTACAGCAAATATTTGACTGTGATTCATATAAAGATTGAATTATGTTGAACACATTGTTTATTTGTATCGTTTTATACATTAGTCAAACATGACCTATCATGTTCTCTCATAAACATGAGAGTGCGTCGTTTATTTTAAGTCAAGATTGAGTCTCTTTGTGGGTCCCACTCTAATGTTTGTGGAAGAACATGTTGGATTATGTTTGATTACAATATGAGATGATCTTATCCCGCATGCATTTGAATACATTAGGTGTTTCTTTAAAGGGCTATAGAGAATGTGAAGCATGGGTTGTTGATAATTATGTTTTAAAAGAACCTCATTGTGAAAAATTCTATTTTTTTCTACTTTTATCTTCTTACTTTGTCTTCCTATTTCGTTCTTTATCTATTCAATAATTGATATGTGTAATGCACGTATTGTCGTATTCTCTTTCCTTATCTTATCATTTGATTTTGACATTTGTGTGATCAAGTGAGTAGAACATCATTGGTTATATACCGTTAGTAGATAACATAAAATGATACAAAAAAATTAATGAAAATAATGGACTAAACTATTTGTTAATTTTATCATCTAATTTTACATATTAAGAGTAGGGAAAAGCGACTTCTTAAAAAAAACTTAGTTACACATCCAAATTGTTATCGTATATAATCAACTTTATTTTGTACCTAAAAATACAATTAATTTTCAAAAATATTCGTTGTATGCAATTATTGACCTGCGATATTGGACTTTCTTACTTTTCCAAGTGTTCTCTGTTCAGTAGATGTTTTCCATGTTTTTGATCTTCACATGTTCTTTTCATGAATATCTTTGAACAGAGATTTGTTGAACAAAATATGTTTAACAAGAACACTAATCAAACTTTGAGCTCGCTGGAATTCATACAATCTTGAACACAGTTTTAATAAAATCGATTAAAAGATCTGAAACCAAATCTGCATAACTGATTAGCGCGGGCCAAATATGAGTCCAAGAACACCAAACGAATTATAAAATCTGAAACTAAATCCGTAAACAGCAAATCGTTTGCAAAGGAACCACTCCAATCTGCCCTAATCGCAAATGACTTTGCACAAACCAATTTGCATTGATTCCTTTTAAATCGAACAAATCTGCCCTGATCGCAAATATTTATGGCCTAATAGACCTTACCAAAAGCATCTTCAGGTTTTTGAACACTTAAACGGGTTAACATGTAAACGGAGAGGTTTTCCTTCGTTACTTGGAGAGGACGAGTCTTTGATTCAGATGTACACGGCCTAACTAGGGTATCCCCGTTACTGTTTCTGGACCCTTCCATGACCACCCCCAAGATGTTTACCTATTAAGATTCAAATCTAAATATAATATGTACACTTACTATATCCATATTCCTACAAGTCTACAACTATATAATAATCAAAATATAAAATAACTATAAAAAATCTAATTTCAAGTTAAATGGGTCTGGTTAGAACTTCAAGTAAAAATTCAAGATTTTAGTACAAGTCATAGTTGTTTTAATATAAAATCAAACTTAACAAAACTGTAATAACTTAACACTACACAGCTGTAAAAGTATAAAAAATTTCCAAATACACATGATCGATTAACTGGTAACCCGAACCACCCCTGTGCAAGAATGCAAGATACCACCACACAACCATGTCAATCCTCATAAGATGGACTTTAACTGTAGTCCTCTGTAGAACATCAATATTATTGCGAACACAAAAAAGAGGACCATATCACTATTGTAATTCGATGCCGAAAGTGGATTCACCCGTAGCATATGATATGATATATGCAGGGCAACGATTAACGACCCAACTGTAACCAAAATTGATACAACCATAATCGCCTTCTTTACAAGTACCATTGATAATAATAAATAGTAATTTTTTTTATTTTTTATACCAAATCTACTCAAATTCCACCAAGCCCAGAAAAATGTTTTTTCATAGCTTGATCCTTTCTGTAATTGTTACTCCTTCCCCCTCCTCTCCTACCTCTCCCTCTTCCTCTACCCCCTCTTCCACTTTCACCAACAGATTCTATGCTCTCTTCTCCTTCATTTGATTCTGAATTCGCAGTTTTTTCGTTCCCGATATTACCCCTACCCCATCCTCTTCCTTTGACAGAACTTCCTCGCCCTTCACTTGATTTCACGGGCAGGGCATTATGGTCTTTTGTGTTACTATTCCTTCCCCCTCTTCTGTTTGAGTTTTCAGTAACATTTTGTTCACCACCATGTCTTTCTTCACTCATTTCCATTACTTTTTGTGCTGCACCTAATGGGAAATTACCTCCACGCCCAAGCCCGTGAATTAATTCTTTTTGAGTTTGATTAACTATTGATGCTTCGTTGTAATTTGCAGCTGCCACAGAACCTGAAACCTTATAACTGTAATTTTTACCGTCTTTTACATAAAACTGGGGTTTTTGTCTAGAACCCCATCTAGAAGCATCTGAAGCTGACGTCTCGTTAGAATTTACTTTCTCATTCAAATCATCAAGACCTGAATCACCAACAACACTTAAACCAAGATCATCAAATGAATCATCATACTCGTCTTCATACTCAAGCTGTGATTTAAGAGCAATGGTTTTACTTTTAGCAGCTTCGTCTTTGGAATTAAGAATTTTGGAATCAGGAACGTTTGTTGATGACTTTCTTATGAATCTTCCACCCGAAGAAGATGATGTTGAAGATGGTAATTGTGGTGTTGGTGGTGATGCATCTTCAATTAGCTTCCCTTTTCCTTTATCTTTTTTGTTCGCAAGAGGGGCACTGGTTGTGGTGGTGGGGGGTGGAACTACCGCTAGAGAAGTATCAAGAGAAAGCAGATCACTATGAAGGGTTCCCTCTAGAATCCTCTGAATGACTTCCTCAGGATTGTGATTATATACTTCAAGACAAGCGGAAATGAAGCCATTACCATAATCAGGAAATAAGTCTTTCACTTGACTGATTTTCGACTCGATTATTGCATTATCTTCATCCATTTCCACCATCTTGTTTGTTGCAGATGTTAAATCTGGTCCCTGCATGACTTCCTTGCTTTTAGAAACTGCCATGATTCTAGAAAGAAACTGTAATTGTTCATTATCCATGGTAATCCACCCTTCTTTCCCTAATAACTCGAGTCTGCCCATCAATCGAAAGTTGTTTTCAACATTTTGAAGCAATGAATTGACGTTTTTACCCTCTTGAACAGTTGAACATTCTTCATTAATTTCCCGAAGGATTTGAACCAAAATGTCTGCCCTGATGATTGGATCTTCGACTTGGGCTGGAAATATTTTCGAGGCAGATGGAAGTGAAATGATATCTTCAAAAAGTTCTTCACTTAGGTAACATAAATTCAGTAATTTCCAACTAAAATAAACTATTCTAGAAGATAACATCTTCAGACTAATGACAATATTTGGCAACATGTCAGAAAATGTGGTTAGATATCCGTCTTTCTTTGTTGAAAATATTATTTGGAACCCCTGCCGCAAAGTTGGCAGCAAAGAATCATGCAATCTTGCAAGAATTTTAAGCAATTCATCGCCTCCATAACTACAACAAGAAAACCAATAAACATTTGGGCCATAAAAAAATAATAGATCACAAAACAGACAAAATATTTGTGGTTGTGGTCTAAATTAAAAAAACAAAAGGTTTACCTTGTTTCAACAGGGCAGGAAAAGTAGACAGCTGCATGATTGTAAGCACTAACCAAAGCATCCATTGATACAACAGCGTCATTAATAAAATCCATCACCTACAATTAATAGTAATATGTACAAATAAGCAAAAAAAAAAAAACAAATTTAATGACAGAAAATGCATAATAATTAATTACAATCAAATGATATAGAGTTAAGTAACCTCTAGATAATCAGTGTGGAGCCGAGTGGAACCATCGTTTTGGGCATCATGAGATGAAAATAGAACCTACACTTCAACCCAACAGACTAAACTATTTAATACAGAAATAAAGTCTACACAACATAGGCAACACAAATGTAACAAAAAAAAATTCTAGATAATAAAAAGTAAGATTGTTTTCATCCCACTGTAAGAAGTCGAAAAATTCAATAAAAAAGTTAGAAATGAGATTCACATGGCCTGGGCAAGAGCAATATGTTCCAAAAAGATAACTAAATCACAATCTGGTACAGCTTCCCATAGTTAAAGGTTTCTATTCTTAATTTAAAAAACTTCTAACACCACAACTTTGATACTCAATTACTCATACATCAATAAAATAATATAACAGAATATTTATCAAGTAAAATACCTCTACAGACGTGGTGCAGCGCTCATGCATGGCATGAACTATGTTAATGAAATGAGAAATAGCTGCAGAGAAACTGTTGTGGATCCAAGGTTGGGCCTTAATTGCATTAGTAACCTGAGAGAGAATAAATAAATATCAGACTATAATGGCCATAGCTGAATAACTGTTAAAAGGCGAATAGAAAAATAAAGAAAAATTACATCTCACATCGATTTTAGAGCATGTTTGGTAGGGAAAACATAGAGAAATAAAATAAAGTATATGAGATATATTTTACACCAAAGTGAGAAATCTGGAGAGAAGTCATAAATCATGTAATTGCGTTTCTCGGAAAAACATTTTTCTGTGTTCTCATTTCCCAGTCTACTAAACAAGGGAAACCATTTGTGTAAACTCTCATTTCTCTCTACCAAATATTGCAAACACTTACAATTATCCGTGCCAACTCTTCATTTTCATGACCGTAAATGGCACATATATCTAGCAACTTAGGCAAGTCAAGCAACTTCTTTTCCTGCAAAATAACTACATCTATATCTAGTAAACAAGGATGTGATAAAAAAATTAACTGTCAATAAATTTTATAGCTATTATAATCAAATGTGACATAAACTGAATAAGCTCTTTACATATTACTTAATTTTCTGAGAAGTCAAATTGAGCACAATGAAATAAATGGGAAAAGAGTAACTAAGCAACACACCTGCATGATCTTTAGCACTTAGACTATCAGAGGCCTTGGCACCAGGATCTCGATTTGAAGACCTTCAGAACAAAAGTTATGCAACCATGACGTAAATAATGTTACTGAGATTGTGGTGGAATTTATTCAAAATAAGAAAAAGAAAATTATAAAACATACATGCGATAGAGAATCATAAATACACGTCGGTTTAGCTCATGCTCGTCAACAATCACCCCTGCAACTATTCCCTTGACCCCACGATAAGGGAAATCATACCATCTACTTCTAAACTTTAAAAAACTTTCCAGAAATGCATGAAGAGAAGTATCACTAGCCACTGAAAACAAAAGATAGAGGAAAAAACCAACAAAAGTAACGATTTTAGATTATGCACTTAAACAAAAACATGATAGGCTACAACAAAATCATAAGAATATCATTAACAACTATTGGTTTTACTTGGACAATAGAGAAACTTGCACTTAGATCATATTCAACAGCCAGCATAGTTTGCAAAGAAATGCAAGAAAAAACATCCATTAAACATATTAGAATTACTTACAATTAGGTTCAAGACACTAATTATATAAGTAATTATCACAACTAGATCAAAGAACCATTACGTGTGTGTTCTTATGATCGATTAATTCAATAAGGCAAAATTCTTTCACATTAATTAAGAAAAACCAAAAGTGAAGCAATTACAACATATAGATCAAAGAACCAAACTAGTGCAAACAATTGATGTGATTCAAGGATTCCAACGAAATCAAGAGTTTGGATATACCTTCTCTCCAAAAATCTTTGGGATTTAACTTGAGCAAGCGAGAACACTCTCTATTCAACAAGTCAACAACTCTCTGAGACTCCACAGGATCCAGACCTCCTTCTTCAGCACCAAGACCCGCCGCAACCGCCTCGTCCTGCGGCAAGTAATTTACAAAATTGCCACCTCCACCGCCATCGCCGTGGATCCTCCGATGCCCACTGGAACTAGCATTAATACCAGATAAAGAAGACTGTTGTTGTCGAAGAGAATTGGAGAGCGTCGGATTCGGGTTGAGGGTTTGGGACCCTGCTGCTTTAGGTACGAACCTTTGTTGTTGGGTTATGTTGGGCAAACCCTTGCTAGAGTATCGTTGATTGTTCGACATTAGGAGAAGCTGTGTGTGTGTGATTTTGTTAGGGTTTTAGATGATGAAGACGATGATTCAGTATCAAGCGTCGATATGATCTTGTGTGCAAATTTAGAAGGACGACAAATGACGAAAAACACCGTGGAGGAGAAGTTTATTATTTATTTATTAATATTTTCTTAAAATATCATCATTTCAAACTATTTTACCTATTTCTTACTTGAATTTTATGAAAATGTATATAAAATATTATAAATTTTGTTATTATATATATCAAACTTTATAATTTATTATTAATATATTACATTTATGAAAGTTATCATTAGTATGTCCAAAAACATTTTGAATAGGTAAATAACCGGTCATTTTTCACCATTTTTAATTGTTAGAGAAATTTTTTCGACAACCATAGACATGTTTTGTACGTTATCTTCCCGATGGAAGTCATCAGAGACGATCCGAAGAAGTCACGGGAGAAGTTGCATTCCACCGATGAAGTCATAGGAGAAGTAACAAGAGTACACTAAATGAAAATTTTTAAAAGTTCAGTTCATTAAATGGTAGGTACGTTTTAAAGTTGGATATATACAAACATACAATAGCAGAATTTGTAAACTTGGATACATTTGGATGAGGTAAAATCTTTCCTAAACTCTTTGTTTTCTTTTTAATCATGTTACTAAGATAAACGGAAGTAAACTAATAAACGATAAAGTAATTCAAACATGTAAATGTTTGTGACTAGTAACCTAGAATGTAAAAAATAAGCTAATCCAAACACTCTTACAAGCTTTTGTTGTCATGTGAAATTGCATTTTGTCTAATGGTATCAAGGTGTGATTTAAGGTGTTTCTCATTACTCAAGGTTGATGGTTCAAGTCACGTTTATGAACAAAGGTGTAACTTCTGACACGTGTGTGTGTGTGTCTTTGCCTTAACAAAAGCATGTTTTGATTTTAGGTAACCCGCCCCAGAAAAGTCTCTCATGACAGGTCTCATAGCCAACGTAAAGGAGTTAAATCATGTAACCCATGGTTAAAGGAAATGTATCAAGTAGAGATCACAATTGTCATACGACTCAATGATCATCTAACTCATCTGATCCACTGGTGGTGACATTTAATGTAGTTAATTGAGTGAATATTTAATATGGTGTTTATTAAAGCGGATGTAGTTATATTAAGCTATCTTTTGATTTGTTTCTTTTTTGGAAGAAACTACTTACTTATGTCATCAAAGATAAAAGATACTATATAAAACTATGATATTTCATTGAGAAAATTTCTTTGAAATTTAATGGATATTGTAACATCCTCGATTTGAGCCTAGTTGTAAATCGTTTGTAAATGTACGTGAATTAGTAAATATATAGATATTCCAAGTTGTATATATATGTATATATTAAGTTGCTTGAATTTAAGATGTGTTTAAGTGAAAATAAATATGTGTATATATATGTAAGTGTGTTAGTTAGTGGATAATTAAACATGATAATATATATATATATATATATATATATATGTAGTAATAAAGAAATTAATTGAAAATTATATTAATAAGAAATCCAGAGGCGGTTTGCCTCTGGATAGGGTTATATGTATGTGTGCATGTTTAAAGTTGACAATATTGTCAAACTAGAAAAAACACACACAAACACACACTTGCTCTCTTCCTTTCGTAAGCTTCTGAAGAAGAAAGAAGTTTGGAGATTTGTAGTTGCTTTGAATCAAAGAAGGTTAGTAAGTGTATTTAGACATATTAGATGTTAGTTGTATGTTTAAATCATGGCTGGAACTCAAGTTCATGTAGAAACACCACTAAAGAACATATGAAGCATACTTGACAAGTGGGTTTTGCATGTTTGGTGTTTTTAATTGATGTTGATGAGTTCTTGAGGTTTATATAGATGTTATATGAGGTCTAAAAGTGTTTTAAAAGTAAAACTAACAAGTTTGAAGTTCTGGGTTTTTGAAAATGGAAGTATAAGTCGGCTGGTATGTAAAATGAAGAAGAAGATAAACTGCCAAAAACGAGATCGCGACGCGACAAATCTTAGGGACGCGGTGCGACCCCGTCTGATCCTACTTTTGCCATACGACTTATTGGATCATCCGACTTTTTGGTCCGACTGTCGGATGACCCGTCCGACTATCGGATGAACTATATGATTCTTGGATCCGACCTTCGGATGAGCCATGCGATTATCTGGTCCGACTTTTGCACGTCGAGACGCGACGGGTTTGATGGTTGCGACGCGACCGGGGCCTTTTCATCAAGAATTTTGTTTTAATACATGTTCTTGTTGGATATGTAATGTAATGTTAAAAGTAAATATGGTAAGTGGTCTATGATCACTAGAGGGCTTGTAAGGGTTCTAGTAATAGAATCCCATATATGTAAACGCTTAACGCGAATGATAATGAATTTAGGTGAACTGGCCGAGTTAGCTGAACCGTAGTTAAAGTAATCATTGTTATAAGCTACTCAGGTGAGTACCGACTTTCATAAGTCTCAGTAGAGGGAGACTTGCTTGCTAATTGAATTATAT
>JAUEJL010142616.1:0-10710 GCA_032274825.1 Drosophyllum lusitanicum | reverse complement strand
GTACTATTTTTTTTATATTGACTTTATTGAACACAACTCTATATATATATATATATATATATATATATATATATATAATATTCCTTTTCAACTTTTGTAATTAAACAAATAATCTTTACTTTTGAGTTTTGCTCAAAGAATAATATTGAAGGTTAAGGTGCCTTTAGGTTGTTCTTTGTTTATTTGGTATTTTATGTTGGTTATTAAGAAAAAAAGAAGTTAATTGATTTTGAATTAATATTTAATATTTAAACAACTTTTTAATCGAGGTTAATTTGTTAATTGGGTTTATCTTCAATTTTCGGAAACTACCTCCTCAACCATATTTGGTCATCACTTTTTTTTATAAACAAACACAAATCCTTTTCAAAAGAAAATTAAGAAATCACTAGATGTGCAAAATACGAACCATAATTCCGTTATTGTAGCGACTTGAAACTAAACACAAGCCTCCTTCAAACATTCTAAAACACTGAATTAGAATAAGCCAAGTTCCATATCTGAAATAGAAGCAGTGAAAAGGATACCTTTAAATCCGTAAACATTTCATCTTCAAACTTCATATCACCGCTAAATCTGAAACATCAATGAACACCGAAAAAACCTAATTTGATGCACATCAAGGAACAAAATATCAATAAATAAAACTAAATCATGCTCTATAATCCCCGAAATTAGATGAAACCATAAGGAAAAACCCCAGATATTTAACGCTTGTAGTAATAATTAGGAATGTAAACAAACTGAACTACTCCAAAGCTACCCATTGAGTCTAGATTGATTAAGTAAACGAGTCCAAACTTGTTCCTTAAAGAGTGAGATCGTTTAAGCTCGCAAGCCTAAACGACTTTTGTATACGCTATAATTAATATTTTATATTTTACTATTTATATTATATATCCTTTAATGTAAGTTTCAACCTAGACAAGTCGAGCCTAAGCTTCCTATATCTTAAACGAAATGAGATCAAACCCAGCATAATGAGCTCTTGACGGAAATGAAAGAACATACATGATTAGACCATCCCCACCCGTCTAGCGGGTGGGTGGGGGTAGGGACAAGAAAGCTAGAAACACCATCACCCCCTTGATTGAACCAGCTGGCGAGGGCTTTTACAAGTCACCTAATGCGTGCCTCTCTCCTCTATTTCTCTCTCCCTTCTCTATCTCACTCATTACTCTACCTTTTTTATTACTATTATTTTATATTTAAATAAAGAAAGGTTATATATGATGGATATGGGGACTTGTGGATCTAAAGAGGATAAAGAAGAAGATGGCGCGATGCTAACATGACACATTAGAAATCATATTTCGTATGAGATAAATGCTTATATTTGTAGGGCCCACACTTATGTTTGTGAGAGAACATGATCAATCATATTTGATCCAAACATGAGAGGATCCTAACCCTACAAACATATAATAAAACATACTCAAAGAAGCGCGTTGAAAAGGAAAAAGCGAGGTTGAAAACCACAATTGAAAAAAAGGAAATACAATTTATAATATAAATTAAAAGCCGTGTAGAATAATTAATTTTTTAAAATAATACAACTCGTCGCAGAAAGAATAATTAATTCTCTTAAACAATCCAAGTCGTCAACTGTGGGTATTAATTACCTCATTGCTGATCTTTTAGTAAATCCCGTTTGTGCCACGCGTCGACGCGCGCGTAAACTTAACTTCAAACTTTTTTAAACAAATAAGTCGCTATAAATAGTGGCACTACACTCCCTTTGTAACGGCGTCCATTAAAAAAAAAGGAAGAAAAAAAGGGGGAGAAAGGGCTTCAGCACAACCACCATAACAATGGCGGCTTCAGCTTCAGCTTCAGCGAGCCTCCTTTCATCTCGATCGGCGATTAAAGCAACCTCTTTATCTTCCCTGAGATGGAAACTCCCTGTGTCAGTCTCTCTCCCGCGCCACCAACGCCGCCGTGCGTCGCCGGTGTTTGTGGTTGTATCCATGGACGCCAAACCTACCGTCCTTGTCGCTGAGAAACTCGGCGCAGCCGGACTTGATCTGTTGAAAGAGTTTGCTAATGTTGATTGCTCATATAACTTGAGCCCTGAGGAGCTCTGCACCAAGATCTCGCTTTGTGATGCCTTGATCGTAAGGAGTGGGACTAAAGTGAGCCGTGAGGTCTTTGAATCGTCCGGCGGTCGGCTTAAGGTTGTTGGACGCGCCGGCGTTGGTATTGACAACGTGGATCTGGGAGCGGCGACGGAGCATGGTTGCCTTGTTGTTAATGCTCCGACGGCTAATACAGTAGCCGCTGCTGAGCATGGGATCGCGCTTCTTACTGCTATGGCGAGAAATGTTGCTCAGGCTGATGCATCGATCAAAGCTGGTTTGTATTCTGCCTTTTGCTTATGCACTTGTTTTTCGAATTTTGGTTTTTGATTGATTAGGTGATCAAATGTTCTGTTTGGCATTTCATCGAATAGCTGTGTTGCATCTGGTTTTGCTGTTTTTGTTTGGATCTAGCTTTTAAGTTTCGTGCACTTCTAATTTAAGTAGTTACAGAAATTTCCCTGGCTGATTGAAGAACGGAAAATTATATAATTCTGATTTAAATTAGTTAAACCTGATAACTTTCCTTTCTGTTTTTGTTACTGCTCCTTTCTTCTTGTTCCACGTTTTCAAGAAATGCTGCTACTTTTGCTTTTGAACCACGAATGATAAGAATGTGAAATTTATGTTGCTAGTTTGTTGATCTAAAGGTGGACTTTGGGTATATTATAACATGTTGAAAAGCCTTACTTTTGTTAACTAGTCTTTCGTCATCTACAGAAATTATATCTTTGTTTTTCCTCTTAGATGTGTTATATCATTGTTCTTACTATAAATATGTTACTTTTCTTGTTGGAAAAGTTTGTGGATTCGTGTGTTTGTTACTGTTCATTTCTTATTGTTCTAATTCCTTAAAACATCTAACATGCTTTAACCCAATGTACATTGTAGTTTGTTCATGTCAAAAACGGATTGTTTATGTCGTTTTATGTTACGAAATTCATGAATTAAGTTTCTTGACAATGGGATCAATTCAGGAAAATGGCAGAGGAACAAATATGTGGGTGTGTCACTTGTTGGCAAGACTCTTGCAGTGATGGGTTTTGGAAAGGTTGGAACTGAAGTCGCTAGGCGTGCTAAGGGGCTCGGTATGCATGTTATTGCACATGACCCTTATGCACCAGCAGACCGTGCTCATGCTATTGGAGTCGACTTGGTGAGTTTTGATGAAGCAATCTCAACAGCCGACTTCTTATCACTTCACATGCCCCTCACTCCCTCTACATCAAAAATCTTGAATGATGAAAACTTTGCAAAGATGAAAAAAGGAGTTAGAATCGTCAATGTTGCTCGTGGAGGAGTGATAGATGAAGATGCATTAGTCAGGGCACTAGATGCTGGCATCGTAGCACAGGTAAGTTTTTGCTAATGTAATAAAGATACCAAAAACCCTTCTCTGTAATTTCAAAAAGACCAGTAACAAATATGTAAGAAATAGAATGATTCAGACCCAATAAATTAAAGAAACTAGTAGATTTGAATACAAATAAATAGGCTGATTATTTGATATGTATACTATACTGAACTTGCAGGCGGCACTTGATGTGTTCACTGTAGAGCCACCACCAAAGGATAGCAAGTTGGTGCAGCATGAGAATGTAACTGTTACTCCTCATCTTGGTGCCAGTACCATGGAAGCTCAGGTTTGTGATTGACCGGAAACAGTTTGATGTTTGTTTGAATTTTAGTATTTATGTCATTAGTGTGTGATATTCAAACTTTATACAGGAAGGAGTAGCCATTGAAATTGCTGAAGCTGTTGTTGGTGCCCTAAAAGGTGAGCTTGCTGCCACTGCAGTCAATGCTCCCATGGTTCCTGCTGAGGTACTATATCTAGCTTAATTTCTGATCTCTTAGAAGTTTATTATTAATTAACAAGCGCTGCTGCATGATGTTCACCAAGTACATCTTGAACTAAGGAGGAGTTTGGATTTGAGTTTTGAAACTTATTAAATATCTGATCACTGTATTCACAGTAATCAGCTAATAATGTTTGGATAAACGATTTCTTCTTTTGATTATTCCATGGTCCAATAATCAATTTTTGGGTAATCTATTTCATACTCAAGAAAACCGATTATTAAAGGGTAAAACAAAAGTGTCCAATTACTCATTTTTTAACCGAGTTTGAGAGACTTCCTACTCTCATTTCTAAGGACGCAGCTTCTTTTTTTAAAAGAAAATATGCTCTTTCTGTTGATTTTATGTATTATCTCTTTTAAAGTAGGATTTGTTAATCGCTCAAACATCTGATAATGTGAGTATTACACTTCAGAGGACAAAGCCACATCTAAGCACTATCTCCTGCAACCTGTTTCATTGCAGTAGGTTGCACGAGTCTGATTTTTTGAAGTTGCATAATGACATTGAAAACAATTATTCAAACATCCTATAAAATACAGATTCCTGAAAACCATACCTGCTCAGCATGTGTATATATGTATATTGTGTCTTTTAATAAAGAAAAAAGGATTGCTAAAAGAATATTTTTACTACAGGTTCTAACAGAGCTGAAGCCATATGTTACATTGGCTGAAAAACTCGGAAGGTTGGCTGTACAACTAGTGGCCGGTGGAAGCGGAGTGAAATCTGTAAAAGTCACTTACTCTTCTGCCAGAGCCCCCGATGATCTTGATACAAGACTACTTCGTGCCATGGTCACCAAAGGTCTGATTGAGCCCATCTCTAGTGTCTTCGTTAACCTCGTGAATGCAGATTTCACAGCCAAACAAAGAGGGGTCCGCATCAGTGAAGAACGGGTCATCTTAGACGGGTCACCTGAAAGCCCACTCGAGTCCATCCAGGTCCAGATCGCGAATGTTGAATCAAGGTTCGCCAGTGCAATCTCTGAGTCTGGGGAGGTGACAGTGGAAGGCAAGGTCAAAGATGGAATCCCACATCTAACAAAAGTAGGTGCATTTGAAGTGGATGTGAGCTTGGAAGGCAATATCATTCTTTGCAGACAGGTTGACCAGCCGGGTATGATTGGAATCGTTGGAAGCATACTTGGTGAGGAAAATGTGAATGTGAGTTTCATGAGTGTTGGAAGGATCGCACCACGAAAGCAAGCCGTTATGGCAATCGGTGTGGACGAGCAACCCAGCAAGTCGGCTTTGAAGAGGATCGGGGAGATCCCAGCAATCGAGGAGTTTGTTTTCCTGGACTTGTAGAGTTGAGTTGCTGCCTGGATTGGTTTAGAGCCAAGTTTTGGTGAGATTGTTTTGTTGTTGCTAGAGAGAGGGGGAATGAATGAATGAATAATTTAGGAGAATGTATTTTTATTGTTGGTTGGTTGGTTGGTTTGTATTCCCTTTTACATGACTTGAGTTTTGATTTACCATATAAAACTCAATTGGTCTTTGCTGATTGATATGTGTGTAAGAAAAAAGGGTATCACAGTTTACTTTGAAATGAGATTGAAGCCCACTGATTTCATTTTTTATCATTTACTAGCCAGAAATGGCAAAATGGTTCATAGTTAGCCTCTAGTTTTCTTATGCTATTATTCATAGGTCTTGCAGCTCCTTAAATTCAGTTTCAATCATCATAAATAGATTCCATAAATAGATTTCGTACGAGGAAGGAAGATAATTTAGAAAATTAAAGTTTTATTTTCGGGTGATTTTATTTGGATGGTTAACCGAGCATACGGTTAACCGAAGTATCTGTTTGTAACTTTCGTGAACCTAAATCTAAACAGAAAAAAACAGTTCACCAGTTTTTCGGTTCGGTTTTACCAATTAACCATTTTTAACTAATAAATATATTTCTAAAACAAAAAGTTTCAAAATTTAACCGTATGCTCGGTCTCGAACAAAGTTTAAATGAGAAATTTATAAAATATTATGAACTGTTGTATTTATTTATCAACTAATTATAACCTAAGAAAATATTTTGTATCAAAATATTATGAACTATGGTAATTATGACCTAAGAAAATTTATAAAATATCAACTAATGTGAGTGTATAGGGGTTTTACCACATAGCTCAGATTTTGGGTTCGAATCTGGGCAGTGAGGGGTTTTTCTAAAAAATGTAGGGTATTACTCCCTCATGGTGCGTGGCTTGGGGCTCGCATACTGTCCTATATGGATGTCACTACGGATCCAGCCCACTAAATTTGCTGTTAAAAAAAATGTGAGTGTATAACTTGCATTAAAAACTGTAATTAATTGATTTGACACGTTTGATATGTGAGAGAGAGGATGTCCAAATAGTAGCACATTTATTTGGGTGCTAGTTTTAACTTATTAGGAGCTTATTTTTTGTAAGTTCATTTTTTCTAGTTTATTTTTCATAAGCTCGGTTTATTTTTTTATTTTAAGTCATAATAAGCTTATAACTCAGAAAAATTGCCGAAAAAAATGTTTATTAAAAATAAACCGGAAAAATAAGCTCATAATAAGCTTAGCCAAACATCCCTTAAATATACAATCTTGATGCAAAGCTATTAATATACATCAATATCGAAATTGATTTATATAAAACTTAAAACATAACACTTGTATGATTTGTTTTTAACCAAATTAACTTAATTTTTTTTCACATTAAAAACATTTATATTTGAATCATCACTATTCTCATTCAGGTTAAGTCATTCCGTCGTAATAGAAAAAACTTGTTTGTTAATCATGCAGGAATGGAATAAACCATTGTATAAGAAATGTGATTCCTTCCATTTCATTCCATGGGAGAGAGGTGTCTTTTTCTCATTCCATTATGGAATGGAATGGAATGAAATTTAATAATTAATCTAATTTTTTAAAGTTTTTTTTACTAACATTAAGAAAAATACTTTTAGATATTTATAAACTTTACTAAAAGGATTTTTCCTATGATGATCTTAACTAATTTTTAAAATCTTTTATGTTTAAAGACAATTTAATTAAATGACTCATTCCATTCCGTATGTAAAACAAACATGACAATGGAATACAGTGGATCATTCAATTTCATCAACCATTCCATTACCTTGTTCATTCCATTCTTTCATCATTACATTACGTCCAACAAAACACACCCTTAACAGCATTCCCAATTGAAACATTAGAAAAACTTACGGTTTTAATAAAATTAAGGGTTTACTTCTTTAAAATATATTAAACTATACCCCAAATATTAATGTATGTATCCACATTTTAAAAATGCTATTGTGTGTATTAAACTTTTAATTTGCTGATATTTAACGTATTTTGATTACATAAAAAATCAAAAAAATATAAGTTTAATATATACAATAGGAAGTTTAATACATACAATAACATATTTTTTGAAAGTTTGATACACACAATAACATATTTAGAAGGTAGATGCACACATTAACATTTAGGGTATAGTTTAATACATTTTGGAGAAGTATACCTTAAAATTAACCATAAACCCTGTTTTATTGTATTAGATTTTCAAACAAATCCCTCACCCCCTCACAAACTTTCCAGTTCAGATGAATGTTATTCAATAAAGATTAATATATTTATATTTTTTTTAGCTTTTGTTTCTATTTTGATGAGTCAGTTGGTGAATCATAGTTGAATATCTTTGCTTTTGATGGCTGATGAACAAAGTAGCATGTTAAACCCATTTCAGAAAAATCCAATACTCAGACCTAATCATGAAACCAAACAATATTATTGAAAATGATACCCACTCCATCCTATAAATCAATCGCACACTTTAGTGGTTCACTGAAACAAACCAAACCAAACTGAACACCACTTAAGTTGTTCATGACCACATCTAAAAGAAAAACCCATCTACTAATTATATATTAATTAGCTTACAGGGTATAAAGCATATAATATAGAGTATGCCTTGTAACATATATGTACACAGACCATCTTGATTACTGCAACAAGATGTGCTAATCTTGATTCAACATATTCCCAATATTTACTAGACACTGAAACAGATAATTCTGATATAATTCATGCCTACTTCCATTTCATCTACCAAGTTATGATAGCATATGCAAAAAGAAACTACAAGACTGACAAAAATAGGGAACAGAATAACCGTTTTTCTGGATTATTCATTCTTCCATGGATTTAGGTCCAGTTTGAGCTTTAGACTTCTTCTTCTTCTTCTTCTTTCTCTTTCCACTTTCACTCTTTCTTGCTGGTTTCTCTTCAGAAACAGGCTGTGTACTTTGTAAATGTTGGTGTAAAGCAGCCAATGGATCAGCTTTGAAAACGGGATCATTAAGAACCTTTCTCAATTGATTTGACTCTTTCATTCTAATCAAAGTATAAATTAAACAGGGGAATTACACATTAAAAGTTTAAAACTGCAGAAAGCATACAACTTTAGAAGAATGTGAATCACTTACACAAGTTTTTGTCTTGATTTACTAGTAACTTTGAAATCTTCAGGAGTTGGTTGCTTGGAAGGCTCCAAATCAGGTAGGCATTCTGCCAGGGAAGAGAGATTGTATGCTTTCAATTTCTTCTGTCTGCTTCTAAGTTTCTTTTTCTGGTACAAAATAAGCACTATTTTAGCCTATCAATAACTTAATGGGGTCGAGCAAAATGTAAACTAACCTTCTTGATTGACTTTTGAGCACCTAAAGCAACTGTTTCTCTAACCTCTGCAAGATCAAACCCCATTATAAATTCGGATACAATGTATAGTTTAGACTAATGTTCATACACAAAATTAGGATTTGAACAGGTTAAATAGAAAGTAAACTGTGGGTGTTTATCTTGTTATAAGCTTAGAAGCTTGGCTTATTTTCTTAATTTAAGGCATAATAAGCTCGTTGTCAGAATATAAACGCTTATAAGCTCAGAATACAATTGTGTCAACCTTAATAGTTAAGACGAGAATCCATTTACTGATGCAAGAAAAGTGTAGAAAACAGTGAGAATGCGAGATGCATCAAATTCATCTCCAAAGAGACATCGAACTGAGTTACTTTCCCATTATCATCCATAGAATTACTAATTTAACATCATGCTACTAATAAGTAATGAACTTAAAAAGAACATCTTGGATTGCTGGTTCAAACCCCTAAAACAGCAGAAAAATGTGCTATAGCAATGCCAAATTATCCACCAAGATTTTCCAATCGGTGGAACGAACTAGTTGAAAGACTTACTAGTATAGAACTCGAGTTTCTTCTCAAATTTCCGATCGGCATGCTTAGATTCCTCCTTACTGAATAAAATAATTACAAATTAAAAGAAATGTACAACAAACTGAAGTATTCAGTAACGGATTGAAACTTGTCAGACGCAAAATCATTTACCGCGAGCTCGTCTTCCCCATTGTTGAAGTTTTAAGGATCTGTCAGTAATTTTCTCAAATTAGTTGTGATACATAAATCACCAGCGGATGCTTTTACAAACCCTAAAAATTTCGATGAAGAAGAAAGGCATACGTCAGTGAGTTGTGACCGTATTTTATATGAACTCTTATTGGGCTCGGCCCGAATCAATCTGGGCTTTTCTATTGAAAACATGGTCAGATGTTTCTATTGGGCTTTAAACTCATGAGTCCATGACCATTCGAATGGTGGGTTACTTTGGTCTTTGGTATTATAAAGTTTGGAAGGTGTGAAAATTCATTTAAATATGAAAAATGATCTGTCCAGCTAGCAGTACCTAATTTAGATGTATTACATTTACACATCATTTAAATCTTTAAACCGTTAAATAACATAACTTAAATTGTTTGTGAATATAACAGTATCTAAGTTAGGTGCTACTAACAGTACGTATCTTTTTTTCTCATTAAATATACTAGTCTTCCATGAGCATGCATCAATGTATCAAGTAGGTGTAACAAGAATGATCAATTCGTTCAAAAAATATATAGAAAATTGTGTACGACTTTAAGTGGTCAAAATGGCTAAACTGTTTGTTTGATATTTTATTAAAGGAGAAAGAATGCTAGTGGCATGTGAAATCATCTCTTGAGAGTTCATATCTCATGAGATCTATATATCTCAAGTTTTAATAGTAAAATGACTAAATAGACCCTTAAAATCTCATTAGATTTTATCTATTTCCTTTATGAATTGATATATAAGAAAATATTATGTAACTACCAGTTCAGATGCTTGTGTAAACACACATATAGTCATAATTATTTATATAAAAACATTACTTTATATTCATTTAGTTAAATATATGGTTGTTTTGTATGAACGAAAGGTTAATATTATCTAATTAAATTAATGAATGTTAGTTTTTTATTAATATTGAAAGAAGAGTTAATACCATATATTGGTGCAAACATGAGATAAGTATTATACCAATTTCAAAGTTTACACATCATCAATTTTGAAGATCTAAAAAACTATAGACGTCCTAGAATTAAATTGCTTTAAAACATTAATTCAAACTAAGGATGTAAACGAGTTGAGCTACTTGCGAGCTATTCGAGCTTGGATCATTAAAAACTCGAAACGAGCCGAGCCTAGATTAAAGCTTATTTAAACGAGCCGAGCTCGAGCTCCAAAGAGTGAACTCATGAGCTTAAACGAGCCTAAACAAGCTCCCTATATAATATAATTTATATTTTATATGTTTAATTTTTAATAATTATATATATCATTTTTATAAAAATATCAAAATAATACCCGAGCCTAAATGAGCCTAGCTTAAACGAGCCGAGCCCGAGCTTCATAAATATTAA
>JAUEJL010142605.1:0-10710 GCA_032274825.1 Drosophyllum lusitanicum | reverse complement strand
TTAAAAGCTAAAGTTTGTATTCAACCCCCCCTTCTACAAACATTTGTTGTTGCGTACTCAATCTGGGACTAACATATCTTCTTTAACCTTTTTAAATATCAATTGATTTCTTTATGTATCAAATACAAAGCGGTCCCAACTAACTGCTTCCCACACCTCATTTTGTTCTTTAGACCAGGTTCTAATACCCCCACTTTATTTTTAAAGCTAGGATAATTACCTTCCAAGCACCATTATTTACTGATCAACCTCCACATATCCGTTAACTAAGGGTAAATTATGTTGCCTAAAAGTTAAAAGCATCAAATAATGTTGAAAATCGTAAGTAAAAGATGAAATCGCGAATATTTTGAGTGAGTTTGACCTTTGAAAGTCAAACATGATCTTGATGGTCAGAAGTTGACTACAAAAGTCATTCGAATTTTAAAATGTTTTTTTGAATAAAAAGAGTCAAATTATGCATTGAGATATAAAAAATCAATAAAGTAATTTGGAATTTAAAATAAAAATGGAAATTTTTTGTGTTAGCGAGTCAAATTTTATAATTGATCAAATTTATCTCTTAAAAACGTTAAATTTAAGTTGCCTATAGATGTAATACCCTGAAAAATGTAAGTCTACAATTAATTTTTTATTAAATAATTAATGAGCTATATGATTTTACATGAGTTTATGGAATTAATTAAAGAGTGTATTTAAAACGAGTTTCTTGTAACTAAATGAGTTAAAGGGATTGAAATTGTAATTCCATTAATCTCATTATAAGAGTATGGAATTTTTTATGGCCAAATTATAATTTGAGTATACTTAGGGGACCATTTTTTCCAATTACCCATAGTTCACCATATAAAAGAGATTGAATGACATTAAAGGTCAAAATTTGTTGAGGGTGTATAACTGGGAAATCGAGAGGAAAGAGAAGACAAGGAAGAATCATCAGTTCAGGCAAATTAACAAGAATTGAAGTTGATAACACTAATTCAACTAGATGTGGTATGTTATTATGACCCATTTAGTATTAATGAAAGAGTTTAGTCATTTTTATGAGAAATTATAGTGCTTGGTAAGTTGAAATCATCTTGGTGATGATTTGGATGAATCTAGCTACTGATTTGGTACTTATAGTGATAAATAAATTGATTTTGTGATGTTTATTGTTGAATTTTTTAGACAATGGGTCAAAGTTGAGTTCACGGAGTCAATTGATTAATGGTTGACCAAAGTTTAATATTTAGATGTTTTGGAAGTGTTTATGGATGTTATAAAGTGTCTATTAGCGTTGGAATTCACTAAAATGCATCAATTTTGAGTAATGTTTGAGTTTTAGCCGGAAAAATAGCTGTTCTAGTCAAACAATTTGTTAACGTTTTGGTCAACACGGGTCGAGTCTATGGAGACGGGATGTGTAGCGAACCGCGTTGAGAAACACGTGTCGTATTCGGATAATACAAGCCGTGTTCAACCCTCCATGACACAAACCATGTAGAAGAGCTATAGACCCTGTATGGGCATGTGACACGGGCCGTGTAATTCAATATGGGCCGTGTAGGGTTATGGTGTAATACTTGCATAGCATGGCATGTGTAGCTGTGTAATTTAACACGGACCGTGTTATAGGCAGTGTAGAGCACTGTTAGAGCATTATTTGAGAAGTTAATATCTAAGATTTAAAATTAATTAACTGTAGGTGATCGTTGATTATTCTAATTTCAAAATTAGTAAGCAAATTGCAAAATAGAGGTTCTATATCTACTAATCGAGGTGAGTCACACAATCCCTAATGTTATACAGATGTTTGTGTAATTGTGTACATACTTTGCATTACATGTATACATGAGATGTTATGTGTTATATGATGACCAAAGTGACAAATTAATAGTCTGAGTGGCACTATTATAGTCTGAGTGATAGAGTAACAGTCTGAGTGGTAGATTGATAGCCTGAGTGACGTCATGAGAAGACTCTAGTCAGAGAATGATGGCTTTTGCTTCCGCTGACTTTAATTCTGATGAACTAACCTTTTGTAAATCAAAGTGGATAACATTTTCTTACCAAAGAAATGTAAATGTGGGTTGGATGAAGCTTTATATTATCAAAAGAGAAATATATTTATATATAAAAATTTGTTGGGTCCTTACAAGAGATACAGTGTATAATTGTTTTAAAGGAAAAAACATAAACCGTTATCTATCAAATAAAAGTTAAAAACTATGTTTGCTTATGCTTACATACACACATGCTTCCCTTCAATTAAAACCATGTTTGCTACTTGAAGTTGGTGGAAATCATTATAAACAACAGTTAAAAACTTGTTTTAGCTATGATTTCACTATTCAAAGTTGGATGTGAAGACAAAACCATTAACATTGTGACATTCAATTGGAAGTTGCTCATGCTTAAACCATTAATAGTATCATAAATTGCAAATGTGTAATAAAAAACATAAGCATGACTTTGTTTATGGCGTTGTTCATATTTCTAAGGTTTTTAAATGAAAGATCCAGCATGTGTAACATGACGATAGTTGGTGGCGGAAGTGAGCGTGGTTGGCATCGATGGGCAAAGTTGTCATCATTGGTGCGATAATGGTTGTCCATGGCTAACAGTGTTGTTAAATGAAAAAGAAAGTTAATTTAGAACTAACTTGACTTTTAAACTCTTTTTATTTAAAAGTAAATTTTGATTAACAAATAAATATTTTGCTGAGATTTATTTTCATAATAATTTTAGTTAATAAATAAACATCTCACACACATATATTTTTATATGTATTAAAAAAGTTATGCTGGACTATGGACGGGATTATTAAAAAAATCTTAACAAACCTTAATAAATTAATTATAAAACTTAATTAATATTTATCGAGGTGTAATCTCAAAGAAATTAATTGAAAGTTTGAAACATGTATTACTATGTGTTTTCATGACACGTCAGAAACCACTTTGTGGCGCACCCACTGGAAAAACATCAGAATCTGAAAAATCGAACAAACCGGTCCAACGATGTTACGGTTCGTAGGTTTAACCAAATAATGGCATTCTTGTGAATTCACAAGAAACCAGGGGTAAAACCGTAACAAAGGCAACAGAACTTTCAGTTCGTAACAGACAGCTGCTTACGAAGAGAGGCAACAACTAACCCTTCTCTTTCTCTCTCTCTTTCCCTCTACCAATTTCTTCTATTCTTCAACGATGGACGCCGACGAGGTAAAATTCCGGCACTCTCTTGCGGTCTAACACCACCGCCACCGCCGGCGGTAACGATGGCGGTGGCAACTCGCCCGAGAATATTTCAAGAATTTAACCGTTTCTTGTTGTTGATTTGGGTTTATTGATTTATATATGGAGGGATCGAGTTTGATATTCTTTGTTTACATTTTATTGGTGTTTGATTTCGGGTTGTTTTGCATTTGATTGTTGCAGAGATTAACAGCTTTGAAGAAGGCGTATGCCGATATTATACTGAATACGGCAAAAGAAGCAGCGGCGAGGATTATGGTGTCCGAACGGAAAGCTCTTCGGTTCGAATACGAGCTTAAAAACGCTAAAGAAGACGCGATTCAGATGCTTCTCAGACTCAAACAGATGATGGATTATAAGGTATAAACAAACACTTTCAAAATTTCGACTTTTGTTTTCGTTTTGACTTGTGGGACTTTAACTACTTGGTTTTGAATTTCAGTGACGGTTTGTGTTACTGATGATTTGAAAGTAAGGCTGAGTTTATTTTTGAAAATGAAGGTTTAGTTAAAAGTGTTCTGTTTAGGGTTGTAATCTTGATTAAAGAATCACAATGATATGGAATTAGACGCTTGTAGCTAAATTTGAACTTTGTTTTATGAACTCTTTGGTCTAGACTCTTGTTTATGAGGTTGAAGTCTTGAATTTAGTTGAAGAGTGGATGTAATTTGGGGGTTTTGTTCATATATGACGAAGGCTTCTTAATTAACTGATTAACGAGGCGCATTCTGGGGACATTCAATCATTGTTTGTTTCGTTCATTTGGTACATAAGGTGAAACTCCCCAGTGTATGAATTTGAATTAATTATTATATGGTTGCTTGAATCATGTGGGTGAATGTCGGTGTTTGTTATTGCTGTTATATAGCTTATAAATAGTGAATGCCTGACTATACAGAGTTGTAGCTTATAAGATGTGTTTTATGGCTTGGGGGTTGGGTCTACTTTGATTCATGTTGGATACTAATAGTTATTCTTTTCGTAGGTCTATGCTCAAGTTGTGTGACCCAAAAGTAATTGAAATTTGAGCATGACCTTATAGCTGTAATTATAGTTATTTTGTACTGATTACCTTTGGTAGAGATATGATGCGAGGATTTAGCATGATTGATGGAATGCATTTACACCTTGTCTGATTTGATGAAACGCATCAAAGAAAGTACAAACACGATAAATGCATTCGGAAGGTGCACATCATGAACAATTTTTATTCCTTTGGCAAAAAAACTGGAGTCCGCGGTGACTTTTGAGTGTCAAAATTGGTTGTTTTAAAGGGAAGAAAAAGCATTTTGGTTTTAGAAAAAATCTTGATGAGCGGATGTAATAGTGTTACAAGGCATAACCATGTCAATTTTGATTTGTAAGATGTTCTAGGTTTGAAATTTCAAATAACTCTAGACTCTTAACCATGAGGATGAACTCATGAAAATTTTCTTCATGGTAATCACATTATCATCATTAATAGACTCTTGTAGTGTGTAAATTTAAAAAAAGAGTTTTTTTTGCATTCAACAAAACTAAGTGAACAATTTAAGTCTCATGAAGGGAACAATGTGCACAAAATTCCTGTCCGGATATGTTCAATACTGTTTTAAGAAAATTAAGCCAACCACTATAAAAGTTGGAAATATGTTTTGTCTAACTCATGGACACTAGTTGGCTGGGGCAGGAAACGAATTCCACAATTGTTGGGGTGCATGAGAGAAAAATAGTCAGTCTTTCTATGATGGATGTAAAGATTAAAATACATTGGAAGCAAATCTATAGATACAATAGTGTTTGATGATTAATTTAACTGATGGAAGAGAAATGACCTCTAAAAACTAGCATGGATTGTGATCTTAAGACAACCATGGGGGTGCAGTTTTTCCCTTTCTGTGATTTTGGAGTTTGCTTCTATACAACACTTCATAAGTACTACCTAACATTACTCCCATCATGGGTGGGATGAGAGGATGGGTAACTTGTGTTTCAGAATTTTCATAAAGTGATGAAATAAAGCTCTCCTTTTTCTCTTCATAAATTTTTACAGTAATCATCGTTCAGCTTGTTAATGAGTTCAGGTCAAGTATTTGTCAGTAAAATTGACACGTAATGGCTCAACTTAGACGCGTCATGCGAGTTATCAAATTACAACCTTTCAGATGTTTGACCAAAAGTCTCTTAGTTTTGGGGCAGGGAAATATATTTCTTCACAAGAAAAGATGATGCCTACCTGTTTGAAAATTTTGCAGACTAGTGAAGCAGCAATTGCATCCAATTCTCAACAAAAGAAAATTGAAGAACTTGAAGCACAACTTCAGGAGGCTGAAGACATAGTGAAAGACCTCAGGGAGGAGTTGAGAGCAGTTGAGGCGGAACTCGAGAGGTTCTCACAAATCAAACAAGTAGAGTATCCGGTACATGTAGACAATGCATCAACTCCTGAACCGATTACATTCGTTCGTTCAGAAATACAACCCAGTTTAAATATAGACCAGACAAACAAAAGCCATAGACTTTATAATTCTTTATTCCCTTTAAAGAAAACTTTAATCAGTAACGGGGATTTACCTTCTATAATATTGAGAAGCAAAGAAACCGAGCTGTATAGAAATGGGTGTACTCAGAGAATTCGTGCATGTGAACGTACCCCACCCGATAAGAAATTATCATTTTCTGTGGAAACAAATGACATAAACATAAACCCCGAGTTGATTTCGAAAGAGGATGAAGTACTAGAGAAAGCAATAGTTCTAGAATATGTAAAGGAGACGGATATGAGAGCTGATAATTCATGTTTGACTTCTCCAAGTTCAGTCAAACATACAAATGATACGGCCACTGAAGAGAACTCCAATGAAAGTAAAACTACAGTTAAAGACTTAGTAAGTACCTGCAATATTCAAAGCAAAAGTGCAGAGGAACTTATGCCTTTGAGACAAGAAAAAGATGAGGTTGACCTGCTATCCACGAGTAGAGAGTCAAAGGTTTCTAAGATGAATGAGGTTCCAAGTCAACCTTTGACAGATAGAGTAATCAAGTACACATTCCAGAGAAAGAGGAAACGAGGGGCTCTGATTGATGGAACTGTTTCTAGCGAAAGGAGCCAGGAGAACCAAACAGCACCCGGGAAGGTGAACTTAATAGGAGAATCAACCCCTGAAAAGATACGCCTGGAACAGGTTGCTCGTCAGGTTAGTCATTAATCTTATTTGATTTGATTTTTAGATTGTTGTATTTGGATAACCTAATCTATATGCTTCCTGGGGGACGGTGCTAATTCCATACTTGTCAAGTATTTTGTTTTAAAGAATAAAGAAAACAGATTCTCTCCATTAGAGTCAACCAGTTTGAGCCTGAAAATGAGTTCCCAATTTTCTAAAATATAGGAAATGAGAACCACTCCATATTTTTCCGGTTCAAGTTTGGTTAGGAACATTTTGTGTTTTGTATTTGTTAAGTTGGATTATACATCTTCTAATACTAACATTTCTATTTGTAGCTAATAATTGATCATGTTCTCTTATTAAATTCATTACCGATATGACTAGGTTTTGCAATATTATCTTCTAGTTGATAGTTTGGTAGTGTGTGTCTCTTCAAGATAGGTTCTTCATATGTTGGTTGGTATGTAGATTTAATTGGAAATCCATAAATAAACTTTTTTTGTTATTAACTTCATAAATAGGATAATAAAAATCTCTATCTCATTTTGATTATGGTGTGGAGTATAATACTGAATGCTTGTTTCCATGCGGTTTTGCGTATGCTTAGACCAATGTATTGATTAAGGCTGCAAAAAGGTGTAGTTTCGGACACCCCAATCCGCCCACTGCCCCACACCAGACCGCCCCAGGCTTGATTAGACTCACTAAACGGCGAGGCGCTAGGGGGTCGACCAGGATCGAACACCAAACCTTCTATTGGTTAAGACTGCAAATTGGTGCTTAGACCAATGTAGTTGAAGTCTTACAAAATAAAACCTATGCTTGGTTTCCATTTCATTTTCAAATTCAGGAGTTTTTTGGAAATGATCATCGCATTTTTTTGTTCGGTGTTCACATGGTCCAAAATCAGGTGCGATTGTACGGAATTGGTTTGAATTGGTTGTAAATCGCTCACCAGACAAGGAGAGAAGGACAACTGGTTGTGTATCCTCAAAGATGTTGGTTTTGGATTGTGACTAATTCAGAAGAGAGAGAGATAGAGAGAGAGAGAGTTGCTAGGGTAGAGAGAGTCATGACAAAATGGACTTGGCGATGTTGGTGCTCGTTGATGGTGTCGATGGTGTTTGGTGATGGTTATGCTTGGCGATGGTGGTGATGTGTTGGTGGTATTTGAGATGGATACATGGGTATTGTAGGAAAAATGGCGACAAGAAGGATGGAATGATATATTAGGGTATCGAATAGAGGGAACATGGTAGACAAGAAGGATTTGTGCGACGCCCTTGTGCATACGTAGGTATCCATCTCAAATACCACTTGAATACCAAACTTTTGAGTTAGAGACAGAAGAAATTTGATGACTTTGCCTTGCATAAACATAACAAGTTAATCTGCAATCAACAACAAACAATCATGAACCAAAATCCCTCAACAAACTTTGCAATAAAAAAGCTGATCGAACAAACAAGCAACAATGAACAAACTTTCTGTTAAAAAAACAACGAACTAACATTGAAATCAAAAGTGCGTGCCTATAATATAATTAGACTTGATCAATGAGAGAAAAACAAACAAAATCAATACTTGATCAATGAGAGAACTAGGGCGACAGAAGTAGGGCAGCTGAAGCAGTGTGGAATTTGGGCAGGCTGGCAGCAGCATCGAAGGTTGGCGAGGGTGCTTCGGCAAAGGTCAGCAAAGAACGGCAGCAGCAGCAATGTCAAAGGTTGTTTGGCAGAACTAAGCCAGCAATAGAGTGTGTGTTCTGTGTTAAGAGCGTATAAGATGTTTTTTATCTCTAGTTTCTTTAGAGAAATTAAGAGGTTTTTAGATCTGGATGTAAAAGAAAAAAACAAGGATGCCTATCTTTCAAAACCTTTTATCGAAGGCAGTAAGAGTTTACTTTTGTACAACACCTAAATCTAGTATCTGTTTCTCTTATTATTAGATCTCTTTAATAGTAGAGTTGTAATTAGAGACATAACGCTCTGTGAATGGCATCACAACTGAATAAGAAATTCTGCTTCTATTATCTTCTTTTCCGTTTCCAGATTGTAGCAGATGAGACAATCTGATATCACAATCATCCCCAGCTTGGTCCAGAGAGCTTCAATCATCTCTATCAATTCTCAGTTATTTATATTTATAAGATAGGTAATATCTTAGACAAAGATTGGTGAGTAGGGATTATCGTTAATAATATCTATATAAACAGGGACTAAGAGAACTGTTTTAATATGCTTGATTTGATAAATTCATTTGTTATTTAAATTCAGGTCACTGGATTTACCTCCTGAAAGTGGACTTTTATCTTGAAGATTTCGCTCATCTCTCGAATATAAAGATATTATTTTCACCTATTGCTATTTTATCCAAAGTATTGTTTGATTTCCTTGGTTATATCCATCAAACCAAAGTGGACATAAATCCTATCCTCTGGCCACGAAAAGGTCCAACACTATGGATGTCACCTTCATTGAAAACCAACCTTTTCACACCATAAGTTGAGGGAGTATTGTGAGGCATGCCACTTATAGCCTAAAAAACCTGCTGCCTCGAGTGTGCCCGAACCAGCTGCTACTCTATGCTGCCCAAATCAGCCTGTTGTCCTAAAGAAACAAATTGCTCTCATGCCCAAAACAGAATCTTTGAGGAATTATATCAACTATACGAGGTGATCAAGCTCCCATGCGAAATCTCCTCCCTCAACTCTCGCTATTTCCATCCTGATTATTTGGAAATACTGATTGCACCAAGAAAAATTAACGTAAATGAGCTTATATAATGCACCTAATAAGGACTTTTGTGTATCTTATAACAAATTGTTCTAGGTAGAAAGCATTTGTTACTTCCTTCTTAGGAAAAAAGAGCTCCAAGAAACATGCATTAGGGCTTAGGCATCCTTTCAGAAGAAATGGACAATAGATGTAGTGGATGAATCGAAAAACGAAACGCTTGACGCTAGTAATACGTTGGAGTAGTTGGGACTATACAAGAGTGCTAGAAGGAGAGCAAGCAGTGTGTTGTCAATGGAGCTTCTGTGTAAGGTTTAACGGTTTAACCAAGATTCGGGCCTTCATAGGTCCTAACTCTCAACCCGAAAATTATAAGCCTTGGAGTTTGCAAAAGACTTTCACAAAGGAAAAGTGGTTCTGGAGTTCATCAAGCCCCAGAGATCATCCATGGACCCCAAGGCTTGGGTTCCATTTACTAGCTTCAGAGTCCATTCCAGCCCATCAGACCCAGAGTTCAATCAAGACTTAGAGAGTAATCAAAGATTGCAAAAGAAAGTATATTAGGGAGTATTTGGATTGGAATTTTTTAAGAGAATTTACATAAACACGCACACGCACACGCACATCGGCACATGCCATGACCAACCAACTTCGCCACTGCAACCACCCACCATCACCACTGATTAGCTCCATCACCACTGCCCCATTACTGCCCGTCATCACCATTACTCGCTGCTATCAGCTCTGCTGTCATCTCTGATTCTCTGTTGTGATTTTACCGTTAATGGATCCAATTCGACCTGCCCGTTTTGTCAGGCAAAAGTGACAACAACCGTACCCAATCCTAGGTTAGATACCCTGAGAGACTGCTTCCCTACAACAGCTGTATCTAATCCCATGTTTATCTTATTGGTTGGTTTTAGTTGGTGGTCCTTGTTTTTAAAAAATTACCAAAGGTTGAGAAGATTTTAGGTCAAGATCTGCTAGTATGCTTGTGTTGTTCTTCTGGTGCCCTCTTGATTTACTGATAATAAGTTTTATCGAGTGGAGCAAACCTATCCAAGTGTATCTTAGAAGCATGCAGAAGGATTCTCATCTCATATCTGATCCTGATCCCCAGATATATGGTCGCAGAATGATGCTCGTTGTTCCTGCAGGCTGCTAACTCGATTGAGCAGTCAGTTGCCGCTATGGTTAGCCAAGTTGAGTATGTGAAGGAATTAATGGACTGCCTTGACTTGTACATTAGACATAGCAATATTTCGTGAATCTATAGTGTATGTAAATCATTTCATGATGGAGAACAAAGGAATCGACCACTTATTGTGTATGTTATGGAATTTAAGAAGTTAGACAAGATGCATTGGTTTTTTTAGATGTGATGCAGCTTTGCACTTTTGCAGTGTTCGCATTCACTGTGTGTTTGTGTATATATTTTTTATGTAAATATAAAATCTAGAAAAGTGTTCTTGTCCTAACCTGATGGGAAATCAAAATAGAAAGAACACAATAGCACCAAATTAGGGAAGAAAATGTGATGATATTGATCGGAAAAATAGAAAGAGACGACCAGGGCTAAGCCCTCTC
>JAUEJL010142584.1:0-10711 GCA_032274825.1 Drosophyllum lusitanicum | reverse complement strand
GGAGAATTGGACGTCTAAGATTTATTCTCGCGGTTCTCGCAATAAAAATGGTTCTCAAATGAACTTTTCACTATATATATGGGAGTGTTCAAAAGAGAACTATTTTTCGTACGAGAATTGCGAGAACAAATCTTAGCCCCTGATTAAAATTACTCAGTGACTAAGAATATTTGACGACTTATTAATGACGCATTAATAAGTGATATTTTGAGAAAATCAAACTAGAAAATTAATGAAGACTCACCCAGACGCAATTTACAGTTGAGTAGATATATAAATGACTAAATACACATATTAATAAGTCATTATTGGTGTTACAAAAAATTTTTACAGTTCTTGTACGAAAAATGGTTCTCGATTAAAATTTGAAATATATATATAAGCAATTAAGAAAAGAAATATAATGTTGCAATCATCGTTTAATTAGGAAGTTTGTTATTTGTTTCCTGCCAATCAGCCCATGTCATTTTTATGAGGTGAAATTTTATACGTACATATCCTTGTAATGTTTACAAACATTAAAATTATATCAATATCTTTCTAAAAGTTAAAAACTCTCTCAAATCATTCAAAAATTAAGAAACATTATTGCAATTTCTCGCAATTAATTACAACATATTTCACTTGGTTCCTTTAAATTATGAGATTGTTTGTTGTTACTAGACTAGTATTCCACTGAAAATTGATGGCCATGAAAATGTTAATTCTCTATTACCATTCAAAATTGAGCCATTAGACTTGATCAATTAGTTATCAGATATCATAGAATCAGCCTTTCCAAATAACAAATCCAATAGCAGTTGTTTAACTTGCCTTTGTATATACATGCCATTGCAAAACTGAAGTAGGCTTAATTTACATCACATGTTAGTCAGAGGTTAAGCAAAGCTAAAACACATTACAAACATAAAAGTGCAAAACCATAAATAAATTACACATACGAAACTGGAAATTACTTACTTAGACAGCAACTGAAAGACTGGCTCCCACCACAACAGAAGAAAAAAGGAAGACAGAAAAAGAAAACAGCTACCTAAGGATCCATGATTGCAGACGAGCGATCGTTTCACAGAGATAAAAGTGTCTCAAAGTCTAAGTGACCAAGGCCGCATTTTAGTCACTGCATGCATAAATTCAAAAACTTGTAGTTAGTGTCCACGAATGACAGAAAATTCAAACTGAAATCAGAAGCAAGAAGTTAATATACAACTATGTCTACGTTTCAGATTATTATTGATCATCAGTGTTTTTTTTTTCTGCTTACTAGTTCGTTTTTCAAGTGTTTTACCTGTAATTACTATGAGTCGTGCATATCTGCATCACAACTGAACAAAGGAAGCCTACTTAAATGTAGATGCTGCTACATCTTAATCAAGAAGTTAAATGTAGCTCTGGTTTTGGAACGGTAAAAGATTACAGCAAAAGGGAAAAAATTGATATTAAGAAAATGTCACCAGAAATTATTAAATAGGTCCTCAAAACTGTTGAATATTGAATTCTACTAGAGTACTAGTAGTACCTTAAACCTTTGACTTTCAGTCTTCGGTTTACATTATTGAGACCATGCTATTTTGAGACCATGATTTATTTTTTAACAATGGAAATCAAAAAATTCATACCCTCAAAGTTAATAACCACCATATGAAGGAACTTTGCTGACACCAGGGCAGTCTCTAGCCCAATGCCCTGATTGATGACACTTAAAGCACTCACCACTGTTCATTCCTCCACCAGAACCGCCATATTGACTCTGATAATGACCCACATGACTTGCAGGCAAAGCAGTCTGCTGACCCACAGCCCCTAATTGAGGATTGTGTCCATGATTTATGCCACCAGAACCACCATATTGACTCTCATAATGACCCACACGACTTGCAGGCAAAACAGTGTGCTGACCTACAGCCCCTAATCGAGGATTGAGTGCATGATTTATGGCTACTGAACTTGGGTCCTCTGTTTTACACATTTTCTCTAGTTCTAGAAGTAGTAATTTTGTGTTTGATGAGAATTTTATCCTCTCTGCTTTGACAACTGTTACTTTTACTCTCTGTTCCTCACCGTAAACCTCTTCTTTCACTTTTAGTTTTAAAGTAAATTGACATAGAAGGACATTACGAACGATTTCCAAAAACCGGTCGTCATCTTGCTCTTCGTGTTTTATGAAATACAAATCTTTAGCAGAAACACCCATTATCTCCTCACCAGCTTCTTGGAATGCAGTTGTCCATGTCAAACCCGTATGGTCTTGTAAAACTAGCTGGAGGATATACCTATACTCGCATTCTTCAACAGTCTGATCACACTTATCACATCGCCATGTTCCATCTCCATTATTCGTAACTTTTTTGCTGCATTTACGTTCACCGCTCATAGTCGGGCATGCTGGATAGCAAAAGTTTTCAAATTTTATTTGAGCAATGGTGGCATTGACTGTAATCCAATCAGGTTTCTCTGAAGTCCCGAGTTTTTCATCTTTAATTTGTGATATTGTCTTGTAAACATCTGTTCGAGAAACAACATCCCGGGACACAGAAACCGCAGGGGCATTCCTCCCGACACTGTTGAACCATTCTTTAAGTTCATAAGCCTCCGGAAAATCCGGTTCTATGGACAGCTGGCTCGTGGATATCGTACCAATTGTCTTACCATTGAAATCATTAACTCTAGCAGACTTCACAGCTAGAACCGGGAATTGACCAGAATCACACATGCTTTGAATTTGTTGACCTTCTGTATTGCAAAAGTTACCCCACAAAGTAAACGAGACGCTTTTCCCTGACATGTCCTTTAACGAAAGAGTCTGTTTAAGAGTTTCATCTCCATTTTTTCGCTTTATAAAAGATGAAGGGTAAATACCAGACACAATACCGATAACATCCAATACATTGTCTTTATCCATGGCTTCTATCTCAGCAATAGAGCGGAAATGAAATTGCTGACGTGGAATTGAGTTGTCATCGTCAATGCAAGGCTGAATTGTTGATGTATGATCAAGCGTGATTTCATGGTCATTTTTAAGATGATTAAAAGCTTTTTGAGCAGGTTTTACACTTCCTTTTGATAAATAGTAAACCTTACCCACTTCAATTTGGTTGTAGAACTGGTCAGCAACTGCATTAAAGCAGGTCACCCGTATTTCTCCACTAGAATCAAGAAGATCAAAAGAGAAAACTTTACCATCCCCCTTTGCATTGTTGTATCGCCTAAGTTCCCCTTTTGCAGTCACTCGGGCCTTAATTGTCCATTTACCTTGATATGGATTCAGAGCAGCAATGGGTATAATTCTTGCAGGAGCCTCGTTTTTAGCAATGGGTCCCCTGTTGCCATACATTGGAGGTATTTGATTAAATGCTGGCTGGATTGGACGCATATGATTGTTTGCAGAATTGTTGTTAAAAGAGTTGTTATAAGAACGCAATCCTGCATTATGTTGAAGTTCGGGAGTGTGAGATGTGGGAACCATGTTGGAATTTGGTCCTCTAAAGGAGCCAGCAGGTGTTTCCTTGGTGGTAAAATGAGCATTACTAACTGTTGTTATTGATGGCTGATTCAGAGAAGATTGCATTGGCGCTACAGTTCTTTCTATTGAAGGAGTTTCATTACCAGGGGATTTAAGTGAGAATGGTTTCGGATCACCAATAATATCACATGTACCAATAATCACATTGAGATTGATGATTATAATAATGCTGCACAAAAAGAATTAGAAGAGCTCTCAGTGATATAAAGTAAGTGTAAAAGAAAATAAGGAATCCGTATGCACATGATAAAAGTAAAAATGATACAAATATTATACATATAAAACAGAAAAAGGTTTCTAACAATGCATAATCACAAGAACTTTGTCAAGTGCTATGAGACGATGAATACGTTATCAAACAGTATATGTAAGATATTACATCTAGAAGAAAGTTTATTAGAATACGGGATCATTAAAAGGACACAGTTAACTCCTCCTCCAATAACAAGCAATCAGATGAAATTCTGTTTTTGCTAATGTGATACCTACCATTAGCTTAGTAAGAAAATTAAATCATATAATATGAACTGTGGAGTGCTGCAATCACACTCTCTGATAAGTAGACAAGGTTGTGCATTCTCAATGGAATGACGACCTTCATTGGAGAAGAATATCATCCGAAACAGCAAACACGTTTAATTAATGTCAAACTTTGTGAACACATATTTATTCTTAGACGGATATGCAAAACCTTCGACAATAATGTGAATACTAGTAAGAGCCGCCAAAAGAGTGTAAGCTCGTGAGAGCCCACGACAGGAACCACAAGGCTAGGAAAAGAGATAATGTTAACTATCTAGTATCCTAGAGGAGAGCCTTGGATGTAATCTACTTAAAAGGCTTAAATCACAAAAATATATAATCTTTGGAAAATGCAAGAAAAAGAATTTGTTCAAGATTTGTCTCCCTGACCCCTAAACAATGATGCACAGTATCACCACTAAAGAGATGCTTTTGTAAAATGTATAGCCGGGATGGTATTTATGAAGTCTTTGATCATCTTCCACTTGGAAAATTGAAATATCTAGACTGTTTAGTTACTTAGAATTCTTGTTCCCAAGTCCGGTAAGATCCCTACAGATAGGGTTCTAACTTCTAAGTACTGACAATTTAATACATGCAAGAGCCTTCTTTAAATCATAACTTGATTTTCAGCAAGTTAGAGTTATAAGATCCCTACAGGTATGTTCCCTACAGACGGTGTTATAAGATACCTACAGGTATGTTCCTGCAAAAGATTCTAAGTTGTTGTGCGTGCAAAATCCATTAAAGCACTTTTACTTGCACAGTTGCACAAAAATCTTCGACAAATTTTTTTTTTTCGAGAATGAGAATAGATATAACACGTACGTGCGATCACGGATGGCGTTACAAACAAACTCAGTCAGATTGACAATGGAGCCCTTCTGCAACTGCTGAGATTTAACCAACTCATTGAGTTGACTAGCTAGCATCCCTTGTTGGTGAAACGAGCCGTCAGATAACAGAACCCTGTACCTCTCCTTGTTCTCTCCTCCGGCACCGCCAATCGGAGTTTGCGTCTGTACAATCCGAATATCCATTACCTGAAGCACCGGTTTTAAATCCATAGTTTGCCATTCCTTACTCGATAGCATCGACACTGCTCCCGCAGTAAGATTTACAGCCATGATTTTGATCAGAAGAAGGGTACTTGCAGTGATTTGGGGTTTTGAAAACCCTAGAGAGTGAAATAAAGGGAGGGAACGAAAACGTTTTGCTTTAGCGAGCGCGAACAGGTGCTCAATTATAGGGAAATGTTACATTTAGCTACCTTATTTAATTAAAGACTTGCTAAAAACTCCTTAATACTTTTTTATTTTTGCATTCACATGCCAATTTAGTTCTCTTCTTAATTTCCAAACCAGTTACAGGCTTAGAGCCGTGAACGGTGAACCTGACCCATAAACGGGTTTTAGAGGGCCCAATCCGGCCCTTTTTGAGTTTTTTAACCAAAAATTTATGCCTAAACCAATATTCTATGAGATCATATCATATTAGGACTACGTATGGTTAACCTTTTAATAAAACTCCACTTAATAGGAACGAAGACGAACATTTACATGGGGTTTCAATCATTTTCGGTTAGGAAGGAAGATTACTGTTGTATCACTTTACCAACTAAATGAGCAAATTGTCATGATATTTTCAAGGATAAATTGTAATTTTACCATTTCAACGTGATATCCATTTTCTCATTTGCTAATGACATCATGATCTCTCTTTGTTTCTGATTTGGGTGTGTAGATGCTTCACAACAATTTATTTGTTGTTTTATAGGATCAATATTTTTCTTAATAATAATAAATGAAATTGTTCCTGTTAAAGGTTTTACTTGCCGTGATGATATCAACACCTCCAGCGACACAATCATCATGAACATCAGCTATCACCGGCTTCTGGAGCTTCACGATGGTGGTGATGGCTTCCTGAAGGAACTTGAAGGTAACAATAAGTAACATGTTCTTTCTTAATATCTAATTATTATTATCATTTAATAGGTCGTATTATTTTATTTATTATTATTGCTATTTCTACTGCTACTATTCTTATTACTATATTTATTTATATATAATAATTTGGGTATACTCTAGAAAAATTGTTTGGAATGTTTTATAGTAACGTCTATTATTTAAGTTTACTTAAATCAATTAAATAATAATAAATGATAATTTAAAAAATGATAATTTAAAAAAATAAAACACGAATTAAATAATAATAAAATGCGAATTAAATGAGAATTTAAAAAATAACGACATACGGCATCAAGTATCAACACTCTAACCAGTAGTGGAAACATCGACGCGAGTGGGAGGGCGGACTTGATGGCAGAAACGTGGTATCATGATATGAAGAGATGTGATAGTATTTCTTATATAAGTCATCAATCATTATTATTACAATTAAGGGTAATAAACTTAAACGTTATTGGTTATAATTAAAAAGGAACTTAAAATGATTATAAAATATTTTAGAATGATAAAACTAAGAATTTGGTTAATTATGATATTTTGAAATATTATAAAGGGTAAATATGATATTTGTAAATTAAGGTGGGTAAATACGATTTTTTATGATTTAATAAGGGCATATATGAAAATATCTCTAATAAATTTGACTCTAAAAAGTCAAAATTGATTTTTTGATTTTTAGTAAATGAATTGTCAAGATTAAATATTTTTTTAAATGAATGGTTCAGATCGTCTAGTAGATTTTATCACGTTAGTCTTTTATTTATATTAGAAGATATCATATTTATCCAAATTTTTAGTTTTATCATTTTAAATATTTTCTAAATATTTTAAATTCTTTTTAATTATAAACAATAAAAAATTGACCTTACTGGCTTACTGCCCCTTAATTGTAACAATAATAATAGATGACTTCTACAAGAAATACTATCACTTCTCTTCGTATCATAGCAACCTGGTTTCTTCCGTTATGTCTGACCTCCCTTTCGCATCGACGCTTTCACCGCTGGTCTGGATGATGACGTCAATTATTATTTAAGTTCTCATTTATTTCATATTTTATAAGTATGTAATATCTTTTTATTAATATTTAATATTTATCATTTTTTAAACCAACTCGTATATCACACGAATATTTAATCTAGTTACATTATATTTGCAATACACAATGAAATAAATACAAAACGGGTAAACTGTATCAAAATATAACGAACTTTAGTTTAACTACTATTGTATACGGACAGTTTTAGTGTTTAAAAATAATACAACCAACTTTCTAAAAGCTACCATTGTAGACATCAATTAACCTACTGTTGAGGTTACAAGTTTTTTTTAATATATTTTAATTATTATTCAATTGTTCTTCCTATGTTCATAGTGTGTTCTTCAACCTTTTCAGTTCTTGAAGATAATCATCATCAAACTCAAAAGATATGGATACAAACAATGAATACAAATCAAAGAAATTGAATAATAATTGTCCATCAATACAAATCAAAAAAATAGCAGACAAAGATCCGAAATTGAACAAGAACTGTACCAAATATAAGAGCTCTAATTTGTATCAAATATTCCAAGATGAACTCAAGCACATCCAAGTCATATATCTATAGAAAAATACAAAAAACACATCCGAACCAAACATAAATAACAAATTTGTAAACAAAATCATACATTCAAGTCGAACATTGAAATCATACCTTAATCGTAATCTAAATCTAAAATGGAAGAAACCCATGAACAATAACCCTAACCGATTGTAGATTTGAAGGAGATAACACAATCGAGACCAAAATCTAAAGCTGAAATCAACAAAAACCATGAACATTAACCCTAATCTTTAGCCTTGAAGGGGGCAAGGGTTGTGGTCGATCAGACCATACACGTTGGACCTTGAAATCAAACAAAAACCATGAAAACGATCTAAAGTCAGAGGCTTTAAGAAACTCTAGCTACCTATTTTTGTAAACTCATTGGAGGCTTTGAGAAATCAATCCACGAGAATCAAATGCTTGAAATCTCATCGGAGAACCGTTGTGGATCTTTCAATAATTCAACTTTCATCTTTGGTTCAGCGTGCATCTATTTAACTTGATCTGAGAGATTTATGTTTCAATTTTATTTATTTTTTGAACATAGATTTGTGTTCCAATTCGTCGGAGAATCGTTGGGTCTTTTAAGAATAGTTTTATTTATTGTTTTTCTATATAAAATTATTAAAAATAAAACAAGAGTGTAGCCAATTAGAATATAGGTGATGACCTATGATAGAAGGTCATTTGTATACGATAGTAACTTTTAGGTAGTTAGTTGTATTACTTTTAAAAAATTAAAATTTGTTATATACAATGGTAGCTAAGCCAAAGTTCGTTGTATTTTAATGCAGTTTACTTAATACAAAACTGTATATCCGGTTATTAATATGTGAATCATTTAAAGGGTACTTTATGAAAGACTAGCTGAGATTTTATGTAAATATAAAATGATAATTATTAAGTATGTCACTAGTTTAAATGTATGTGTAAACATACGAGTAGTTATAGTTATTTATGTGGAAAGATTATTTTGTATTTATTTAGCTAATATATATATATATATAATTGTTTTGTATGAACATAATAATAGCTCAATTTGAAACTTTCTTAAAAGACTAAAAGAATTTTATATTAACTTCGATCAACATAGGAAAATAAATGAAAACAATTTTAGGAAGGATATAAAATTTAATTATGTTAAAATCTGTATTATATCATAAACATAGATAAGTACAAAGAATTTGAACGTGTATGATATTTTATGTAGCATAAGATGTAATAGATTTATTTCTAAAATAATTTAGTGGATAGCAAAATTTTGAATTAGAGAGATAGTTTAAGCGATTAAATTGATTTCATTTCAAAATTGCATTTTAATTTTGATCATTAAAGTTAAATTGGGAGTTTCATTTTTAACTTAATGAATCATTATAATTTCATTTTGATTAAATGAAAAATTAAGATTCTCTAATAAAATTGATGAAAGTTAGTGTTTGTTTATATTAAAAAGAGTTTAGTATCTGAAAGTGTACTGAGGTTGCACTTTTTACTATTGTGTATACCCAACTTTTAAAACTACCATTTAGTGTATCCAACTTTCTAAAACTACCATTTAGTATATCCAACCTGGTATAGCATGTCACTCTTTAACATGACACCGGTTTTGATAACGTGGCATTGGACCTGAGTGCTGACATGTAATTTTTTTATTTAAAAATATAATAATAATAATAACAATAAGAATAATAAATAAATAAATAATAAATATAATAATTAATTTAAAGGCAGTGGTTCGAATTGTCAGAGTCAACTTTTGCATATTCAAACTTTGACCACTTTTTAAGTTTAATAATATGAGTTTTTACCATATCAACGTTTTTGGTTTGATTTTAAGGTTTCTCACCTCCGTTCAGCACAACCACCACCACCACCATTGACTTACAGCAACACCACCACCGTTATGAACACCATCTATGAACATCTTCAAGAGATCTGGGTTTCTTTGATGGTTCTTCAACACAATTTAGGGTTTCCAAGTTAGTTTCGATTCATCTAATTTTGAGGTTTTCTTCAACACCATCTATGAACATCTTCAACAGATGTGAGTTTTTGGTTCTCGGTTATTGTTTGTAAGTTCCCGGATCTAAGTTTCTGATTTTCGAACACGGTGGTGGTGGTGGTTGTTTGAATATATTTGAACCCAGATTTGAGTTTTCGGTTCTCAGTTCTTGGTTGTGAGTTATTGTTTGTGTTTCGATTGTTTGAATCTATTCGAACCTAGATCTGAGTTCTTGTTCGATTTTCGTTACCCATATTTGAGTTTTAGGGTTATTGTTTGATTGTTCATTTTTTAGGGTTCAAACCCATATATGAGTTTTTAGGGTTCTTGTTTGAATATATTCAATTTTCGTTACCCAGATTTGTATCAGATGGGTTAACAAATAGATTTCGTAAAAATAGACAAACAAAAAAATAAATCCAAAAAAAGTTCAATTTTAAAGAGTTTAAGACATGATTTCGTTACCTATATTAGAAGACGAAGATGTTCTTGAAGACGAAGATGTTCTTGAATGTTAAATGAAGTTGTTCTTCATGATCATCTGGTTGAAAAATGAAGTGGAAATAATTAATGATGTGACAAATGAGGTGGAAATTGTTGTAATATTAAAAAAAGTAAAAATATAAGAAATTACCGGCTACCTGATGTGTAGGTAACCGGATATATCAAATGGTAGTTATAAAAAGTTAAATACACTAAATGGTAGTTTTTGTAACACTCTGATTTTCAGTACAAATTTAAACTTTTCAAAACTCGTTTTAAAACCATGGTTTATATAAAACTCTTTAACTAAAAGCGGAAGCATTAAAATTCATCTACAATATTTATACCAAATACGGTACAAAGCTTAACAACAATTTCCAACGACGTATATGACTCGTAAACTTTTGGTGTTACCATAGTCAATCTCACGACCATAACCAAACAAATAGGAAATCCAAGATTACCGGAATCGTAAACAAACCAAAGCTATGCCCAAGGCATCTACCCGCCTTACCAGGCCACTAGACAACCTGCGGATACAAATAATTTAATTCACCAGGTTAGCTATAAACATAGCTAGTGAGTACAACAAAAAACGTTAGTCTTTTCAAAACCAAGTCAT
>JAUEJL010142573.1:0-10712 GCA_032274825.1 Drosophyllum lusitanicum | reverse complement strand
TTTTACAGGTTTTTGGTAAGTCAGCGGCTCGGCTGAGAGTGGGTTAGCTTGGGGAGTAATTGACTGGCCCTCTGATATTTATTTGTGATGAGCCGTTGTTTTGTAACACTAGTATTTTGACTTATGGTTGACTCAGAAAACTGTCTGTACTTATTCAGTTGTAAATACTTTGGTTTTATTTCTATCGCTTCCGCAGTGTTTTTAAAATAAAAATTTTGGGTTGAAAATACGGTGTTACAGGTTGAGGTAGACTACTCTGTTGAATCTCAAGTTGCCTTATCATGGATTGAGATCCTTGTGTATTGTCATTGGTCATCTGTGTTCCGTAACACCATTTTGAAAAATGTTATATCTAAGCATGCTTTATGAAAAGTGATTGTTAAAATATATGTTTTGTAAACATATTTGATTTTAAACCATTTGAGAGTCAATGACCTAATTTTGTAAATGATTGTATGTTAGTGCTTCCGAAATGAATATTTTATCTTTTATAAAAGTTTTATTTTAGACCGAAAATCTTGGTGTTACATTTTGAATCAAATCGATGGTGGTGAAAACCATGTTATTTCTTTTTTTTCTTCTAGATCAACCACATTACTATAAGCAAACCCCATAACAGACTTTTTGTGCCTTATTTGAGCCTCTGATGTAACAATGTGGTTTATGACTTTTAATTTTTTTTTGTTTTATAATCAGAAACAACACAATGGAAGATTCTAAACAACTTTACAAGTAAACCATTGATGAAAGTTTAAATAATTAATTAAGTTTATAATTTAAACCAACAGTTGTCATCCAATTCATTACATCAATAAATAATTAATTAAGTTTATAATATGGTTAACTACCCAAGAAGCAACCCCAACTCACCAAGCATGCCACAACCGGTGCGAGTACACCACACATTTAAACCAGCGCGAGTACAACACACATTTAAAGAAACAAGCTAGTCCCGGCTTACGCCTTGTGAGCCAATAACAATTTTCAAACAAAACAATCTTTAATAAGCCAGATCATTTTAGCAGGTAATGGTGAATATAACAATCATATAATATTCAAATCATAAATCATAACACTTTTGATTATCTCAAAACGATATTTAATGCACATCATCGACATTTAAACATCTGAACATGTTACGATATCTCTTAAATCATCGCATACAATTGTTAGTTGCCAGAACACCCGTTATCAATCTTAGGTAACCTTTTAACACCCACAAGCAATCATGACAGGCGCTAACAACCTCTAAGAGGGTTTCAACCGCTAAATCCTGTTCAAGAATGATGTGCTTACATGTGAAGGGGCTACTCCCGCTAACAACAATGAATTATAAGTCCGTCCACTATCACTACTCCAACTGTGGAAGGATGTGAATATCCTACACCGTCGTTATGGTGAAGGTAGTATTGATACCCCATCCACTAAGTATCTCCCGACACTTATGTTATGTCATGCGCTAGATCACCAACCGTTGTGACCTAACATCACTTTAGCACTTGGGTACACCAGTTATGTGTGTCGAATGAGCATAAGACTCTCCGTTTGTCGGCACTTCCTAGAGGTTACAACCGCAAGGTAGGCCAACTAGGCAACAACCACAAACACCATTAGGGACAAGTGATCTTAGCCCTTCATTTGGTCAAAATTAATATCAATTTTAGGCAACTGTAATTGTTAATTTGTTTTAAGCAAAATTAATTTCCGAAATTTTAAATTAAAAGGTTCATTATTTATCATTTTTAAACCAACTAGTTTATCTAATAAATAAGCTATCTTTGGTCTACTACATGCCACCTATAACTATCGTACAACCATTCAATCTAGTTTATCTAAATAATAAGTTATCTATGGTCTACTACATGTCACATATAAGTCTCATGAAATTTACAGTAGTCAGAATTTCGTTAATATCCTTATATAATGAAGGGATGGTTGACAACCGTAATGGAAAAAGACATATGAAAGTAGATTTAAGAAGAATTAATAACACATACTAATAATGTACGAATTAGATATGTATTTAGTTTAATTTATTAGTAAAGGTTTGCCTAAAAGTAAATTTAAGAAGACATAATAACACATACTAATCTACGAATTAGATATGTATTTAGTTTAATTTATTAGGTAATTAATTATTATTATTTATATATTATATATATATATATCGGGCCGGTTGGTGTCGTACAACACTGACATGTATAAGTTAGTTAAATTGAGTACAAACAAATTAGGACAAACGTGACACAAGCACACGTTTATAGACCAATCAAATATTCCTTGACATATTTAAAAGGATTCTTATACATTCTCTTCCTCACACCCCCCATTCTTGACTACTGTAGATTCTTAACATATGCAAATATACAATCAATCAAGTAAAATAATAATAGTATATTTTTCATAATAATCTGTTCAAAGTTTCCATGTTTGACTTAAGACTTCAAAACACGTTGATTCCTTATAAATTCATTCCTAAAAGGTTATTATCCTACTACAGCTCGATCTACAACTAAGTATCTCTCTCGTCATTGCACACAATCGATATTCAAATTCATATTCTTAATTAATCGTATTGACGTGTTCTTGATTCTGGGTGTTGTAGATTCTACGATATAATTATGTTTCTCGTCACTTTAGTTGTGTACTTTTTGGTAATAATCATTGGTTTTTGGTTAATCCCTAGAGTATTATCAACGACTTCTGTAGGCCACTTCTTACAAAATAAGTGGAGAGATTTGGAAGAATGTTTTCATAGCCACCAGTTCTACAAAATCCCTAGATTCAACCAACACATGCAAGAAAATCAAGTTTATCGCAAGGTCATGGTGTATCTTAATTCATTACCTTCGTCTGAAGATTCGGATTTCGTTAATCTATACTCAGGTAACAACAAACCTAACGAGATTAATCTCGTGATCGACGCTGCAAATCAGAAAATTTCAGATACTTACCTTGGTTCTAGAATCTTTTGGAAGTTCGAGAAGGATTGTTTAGTTTTGAAGATGAGAAGCAAAGAAAAACGTCGAATTCTGTCTTCGTACCTTCAACATGTTCATAATGTTACCGACGGAATCGAGCAGAAGACGAAGGAAATCAAGCTGTACATCAACGCCGTTAATGCGCCAGAGGATGGACGATGGATCTCTGTTCCGTTCAATCATCCGGCAACGATTGATACGTCTGTGCTGGATTCCGATCTGAAGAACAAAATGAAGTCAGATTTAGAATCTTTTTTGAAATCCGAACAGTATTATCACCGGCTCGGCCGTGTATGGAAGCGGAGTTACTTACTTTACGGTCCCTCTGGCACCGGAAAATCAAGCTTCATCGCCGGAATGGCGAAGTTTTTACGCTACGATATCTACGACGTGGATCTGACGAAAGTCGCCAACGATTCAGATCTGAAACTGCTTCTGTTGCAAACAACTAGAAGGTCAATGATCGTGGTTGAAGATTTAGACCTGTATTTGGCCGAGAAACCAACGGCTGTGAATTTATCCGGGATTTTAAACTTCATGGACGGGATCATCTCATGCTGCGGCGAAGAACGAGTGATGGTTTTTACCGTCAGTAACAAAGATCAAGTTGATCCAACGGTTCTAAGGCCAGGTAGAATAGATGTTCACGTAGAGTTCCCCTTATGTGATTTCCCTGCCTTTAAAACCCTTGCGAATAGCCATTTGGGGTTAAAAGAGCACAAGCTTTTCCCACAAGTTGAAGAGATATTTCAAACGGCCGGCCGGGCTAGTTTGAGCCCGGCGGAGATCGGCGAGATCATGATCTTCAACCGTGGTTCACCGACTCGAGCTTTGAAAAACGTTATTAGTGCATTAATATCAAATACTGACACGAAAGTGGCAATCACTAATGAGAAGAAGCAGGAGCCTTTAAGACTCACACACAGTGTTTCGGTTGGTGGTGCACTTGGAGTGCCGTCGGGATTGCTCGGCCATGGTGGACCGGTGGGGCTACCGACGAGATTGATGCATAGCGGTTCAGCTAGGACGGTCGAAGAATCACGTGATTTAGGCTTGTTTCGCCGCGATAATATTCCAACGGTGAAAGAATTTAAAAAGTTTTATGGGTTTTTGAAGACGAAAAATAGCAAGAGAGATTTCTCGGATAGATTAGAGAAGGAAAACTCTCAACATGACAAATTGTTAACTTATTCTGGTGCATAAGTTTTTTTCTCTTTATGTAAAATTTCACATTGTTTGTCAGCCAAATTAATGTACAAGATCACATTTGTTTTTTCTTTTAGCAAGATGCTATATATATTTCTATCAAATTTGAACATCTTATAGTTAGAAAACAGCAAAAAGGAGTTCCTACTTTAGCCGATGGGTTTTCCAGAAAAGTCGAGCTATATATACGTAAGCTAACCGTTTTCAGTAAAAAAAAAAGAAGTAAGATTAGCTACAACTAGAAATTAATTTCTTTTTAAAATTATCCAACCTCATAGCTAGCTCTAACATATATACAATGTTTATGCATGGTATTAATTAAAGATGCAAGGTGAGTAGCGACGATTTTTGTACTATTGACGGTGATCGACTTCTGTCGTCGCAAAAGGTTGATTTCCTGTAGTGGGTTATGGGTCATCAAATCATTGATTGCATGGCTTTTGATGAGCTCTTTTATTCTTGTGTAAGGGTAAAAGAGGTGATAAACGGTTTCATCTTACACAAAAATAGATTAGATGTAAACAACTTTCATACCATCTATGCTTTTTCACATTGAAATTTTTTTATCATAAAAAATTATTAATTAATAATATTTGTGAAATTAATGTTTCAACCTTTGAACAAAGAAAATACATGATATATATACATACATACATGATGCAGAATTGGATGTTGATGTGGGTCAAAACTATGTGCTTTGAAAGTAAGTTGGTCTAAAATTGAGAAAATTTGGGTCAAACTTTCAAACACTTGAACCGGTCAGTAATTAATAAGTTACACACACACATATATATATATAGAGGAGGGATCGGTGAGAACACATGTTAAATGGAGAATGGTGAAAATATTTGTAGGCCAATCATTTAATTAAATAAATAAGAGATTTAAAATCAACCTGCCTTAATTAAATCAAATCATTAAAATTCAACATACCTTAATTAACCAAGATTAATCTCAGCCATTAAATAAAGATCATCCAAGGGCTATAAACTGTTCTCCAAGTTCTCACATTAGGAGTTCTCACATTAGGAGGTGTTCTCATTTGATCCTACCTCTATATATATATATATAGTTATGTGTTAAAATAGTACAATTATCAATTTGTTAGTAAGTTATATGAGATATACTAAGTATTAATATTTTTTAATATGTATAGTAAATTAAATCAAATGGCTGGTTCTTCGGGCAATGAAGATAAGGATGCTTATATTCTATGACTGGAAGCTTACTGCAGCAGGCAAATGAGCGAGAGTCGTTGCGGGTTGCTAGAGAGATTCAAAAACCTTCTAGCTTCAAAACTTTAATGAGTTGTCAGCCTCCTACTTTTGCTGGCACCAATGATCCTTCTGCTGTGTAGACTTAGATTCGGGAAATGCATAATGCTTTGACTCTAGTGAATGTGAAGAGAACAAGAAGGTAATGTATGCTAAATGGATGTTGCGAGGGTGTTCACTTGCTTAGTGGGATATTGTTGTAACTGTTACACCACTAGAGACTCTGGAAGCTTTAAGCTGGGATGGTTTCAAGGAGAAGGTATGGAAGAAGTATTGCTCTAACTACAATATGCGGTGGATGGAAGACGTGTCTAGGGCTCTATAGAAGGGTGATTAAGCCAGTGGAGGATCTTATCACCAAATTCTCTAATAAAATGAGGTTTGTTCCTAAACTTCTGCCAAATGAAAGGGCAAAGACTAGCAAATTTGGAAATACATTACCTATTGAATACCGAGCTTCAGTGAGATCTACAACAACACTGGACGCGGCTTTTGATATAGCTCGGCAGACTGAGGATGATTACAAGTAGAAACCAAAATCTCAGCCACAACCACAATAGGGAGGAGCAAAGAGAAAGTTTGAGAAGAAGACTAGTTACATAACCTTGAACGGACAATTGATGTAACACCCCATATTTTTTTAAATTTATTAACTAAAACGATCATTAAGAGTAAAACGATCAAACATTCATAATAATCAGTTATAAAGCTTCAATTACAAAGTGTCTGATATTTCAACTGTTTTAAAACTTCAACTATTTAAGGAATAAATTGGGAGAGAATAATCAAGTTATAAGCCGCCATCAACGTCCTCGAGCTCCCTCATGGTCCTATCTCGAAATAGATAACAACAACAACAGTTAGCATAAATCTTAGTGAGCACACCCACTTACACACCATGCTAGGTATGTACAAGTTACCATAACACATAAGTTTCACATCAATAAATTCACATAATACCGAAGTAGTGCACTAACAACGATTTCACTTCTCAACTATTTAAGGATAAATTGGGAGAGAATAATCAAGTTATAAGCCGCCGTCACCGTCCTGGAGCTCCCTCACAGTCCTGTCTTGAAATAGATAACAACAACAGTTAACATAAAGCTTAGTGAGCACACCTATTTACACACCACTCTAGGTATGTACAAGTTACAATAACACATAAGTTTCAAATCAATAAATTCACATAATGTTAGTATATTGTTAAATGAAGAGAAAGCCTCGCCTATCCTTATGCCTATAAATAGGGATATGGCTAGTGGCATTGTAAGCTTTTGCACAATTATTCAAGTCTTATTAAAAGCATTAGCCAAGGTATTTGTGTGTGTTTCTCTCTACTCTCATTCTTTCTACACAATACTTGATTCAAATCGGATCTATCAATTGGTATCAGAGCCATACTTGATCAAAGTAGGCTCGTGATTGTGGTTTCAACCATCGAAGATTAGAATTCAATGTGAGTACTGTGTAGAAAACGTAGAAAATACTGTTCAATATTCAAAGATGAAGGTTTGATTGTTTTATCGCTGTTTTCGATTCTGTTCTACTCGGAATTGACATTAGAATCAAATACAATCTAGTATGGAATGATTTGAAGCTAATTAGATTGGTGTTTAAAGGTTTTTCGTGAAGTGTTCTTGCGGTTTTTGCCTTTAAATTCCCTTTAAAATCAATTGGAAGATGGAATTGGTTGGATATTAATAAAGATCAGTGAATTGCGAATTCAAGGAATTAATTTTGAAGGTTTAATCACAATTTTTCATTAGAATTCAAATTTTTGGTAAACAACACTTGAAGATCATGAAGAACAGCTCAGATCTGAAGTTTTGATCGATATTGCTTGTTAATTCGAAAGAGAAAGTGTTTGTACGTGGACTTCGAGCTCGTCAGTTACACTCCTATTTACTTCGAGCTTGTCAGCTACAAACACATCCCTGAAAATCCAGGAATTGGTCTTAGAAGAAGACTTCGAGCGGACCAAAAGCTTTCGAATTCAAAATTTAGGTCACTTTCGAAGTCAATAGACTTCGAGTTGACATTTTGGTTTCGAAAACTGAGTTGGTTGATTTCTTTTGACTTCGAGCGGGTTATTTGTTTGCCAGAACACTTCGAAAACTAGGCAATCACATTTCAAACTTGAAGTCTCCTACTTCAAATACAGTTTAGACAACTTCGAGCGTGTTATACTTTGGATCCAACTCGAAACTAAACAACCCATTTCGAATTCTAAACACAACTCAACTTAAATTTGAATTCGAAACACAATTCGAAATTCATTAAGATCATTTCGCATTCGAAATCAACTTCGAAAACAAACTTCGAACAAATACTATTCACTTCGAATTTCTTCTACATGCTTCAAATTAAACCACTTCGAATCATCCCAAACTCTTCGAACCATATATTCCTGTTCACTTCGAATCCCACTTAGAACCAAAGCACACTTCGATCTATCAGACCAACTTCGAACCATATTTTCAATCCATTTGAAACAAACCTTTCACACTCTTCGAACAGTAATTTCTAAGACCACTTCGAATTCATTAATTCGAACCCAATCACACCTAACTTTTCAAGTCAACGATCAATTCGTAATCAAGTAAAGAAATATGTCGAGCTCAAATGAAATCCTTGCAATTGGAACTGATTCAAAACTCACTCTCCTATTCCGCAACGACTACATTGTACGGAAGGGGAGGTTCATGAATTTTCTCGAACACAATGAGACCTATGGAGAGATGATGATCGACTGTATCTTAAATGGAGATAAGAAATTTTATAGAATCATCAACTCACAACCCGACAATAATCCTCCAATCCCTGGTGTAGCTTGGGAGAAAACACCTGATTAACTCACAGCTGCTGAGAAGGAAAGAAAGAAAGCAGACAGGCTGGCCAAATACTACTTGAAACAAGGTCTTTCATCAGAAATGTACATGAAGGTAGATAGTTTGGCCACTGCCAAAGAAATCTGGGATGAGATCAAAAGACAACTACAAGGAACAGAGCAAGGAGAACACATTAAACGAACTCAGCTTGTCAACATGTTCCATGAGTTCTGTGCCAAAGAAAATGAACTCCTGTTCGATACATACAATCGTTTCTGCAAACTGCAAAACGAACTGACAACAAACAAGGTGGAAAGAAATGACTTGGACATTAACTGTGTTTTCTTAAGGGCTCTAGGGCCAGAATGGAACGTCAAACTATAAAAGCATATAAATAGAAATCTGACGATTGTTACCTACCACAACATCTTCAAAGACCTCCAACAATATCAAGATGAGGTCTCGAAATCATCACCCCAGATCTCTGCTGATTCTCTTGCACTGGTAGCTGCTGAGCAATCCCCCGTGAACCTTCAAGATCTCAAAAGTACAAATAGGTGGCTATATCTTACTCAGATTCTGATGATTCAGATGGAACTGAAAAGGAACAAGTATTCAAAGCCATGTCTTTCATAACAAAAGCATTCAAGAACAATACTCCAAAACCAACAACCGTCAAAGATACACATCTGGGTCTTGTAGACCAGATATCTTCAAGGTGACAGAGAAACCGAGGTTTGTTAAAGAGGAAAAGAAGGATGAACGGAAGTGTTACAACTGTGGGGGAAATGGCCACTATATCTAGGATTGCACACAAAAGAAGAAAAAGGATGCTGAGTATTACAAACAAAAACTCAGGTTATCCAAAAAGAAAAGTGCAGGCAGGGCAATGATGGTGGAGGAAGATCAATTCCTGTTAGATACTAATGATAGTGATCTAGAGGATGATGCACAAGCCCAATTCTGTCTCACGGCTGATGTAGAGGAAGAATTTTCAGAAAATGATGAAGAGCCAGAGGCACAATATGATAACTCAGAAGACGAGCTTAATTCTGATGATGCGGATCAACAGGTACATTCTAAATCTCAAACAGGTGGTGGTCTGAGCATGGTACTTGTTAAGATCATAATGAAACGTTTGAAAAAGTTAGAAAGTAAAGCACATAAATCAAAAATCAAGATAGAGAAAATGAAAGAAATAATAAGAAATCAAGAAATGGAAACTTATCAAGCAGATAAGGAAATCTCCGAACTAAAAACAAAAATAATTGAAAAAGAAAATGAATTAATCGAATTGACTGCATCAATGAGTACACAAAGCCATGATCTTAAAGCAGAAAAGATCATTGCTGAAAAGGACACAAAATTCATAATCAAAGAAAAAGGAGAACTATTTTCCAAGATTAAAGAATTGGAAGACACACTAATAAAAAGAGGCCAAACTGAACAAACAATCTTCCTTAACAAATCAAAGGAAAGGAAATTCTCCAAATAGACCTACGATGGTCTGGGTTTTGAAAACCCAAGGATAACCGAGAAAGTGACTGGCAAGCAACTGTACGATTTCAATGTAACACCGTGATTTTCAAAAAAAAATACCGTTTAATTAAAATTTTCAAATACTTAATAACTAATAGCAACGGAAGTCTTAAACCATAAGTACAAATAATGTAGACCGACAAAACCACAGTGTCACACCGTGATCAAAACCGTTAAACCGTTACAAATCCAAACCATAAATAAAATAATAAGTGTTCATTGGTATCACTAAGCAAAAACTATCTACCCATAGTGCACCCCATCTCACAAAGCCGATCTCTAAGCCACCTGCACGAGTACAACACACATTTCAAAAGATCAAGTGTCAGCTTACGCCTCGTGAGTCAATAGGGTTAGAATAACAAAATCCGTAAAAGTATTAAAGATAAGCATTAATAAAGTTATCAACTAACTATGCCCATCCAGTAAATATATATGTATATATATATGTATAACCCATCCCGTAAATCCCGCATAACATTAATCATATAAATGGGTCAAATAACCATTTCAATTAACATAGAATGTCAAAACCGATCACATCCAGGTACCGCATACCGTCATCCGTATATCTACCCGCTAAGTTTCCCTAGTCATTGGGCCCCGGCCAGTTAGGTAACCCGTTCACTACTTGCACGCTAAGCAACTCGTGCATCGATTGGGTAGCTACTCCCGATCCATGCATGAGTGTACATTAGACAATGCTTTCGCTACTCCGACTATGCATGTACATGTACCGCGTTGTCGTTCAGATGTAAGTACAATCGGAAACCACCGTCATCTCCTCCTTACATCCACGTGATGATTGAATTAAGAATACATGTGTTATTATATTCATGCGTAGTAACTAATGTATGTGCATAATATATATCTATATATAT
>JAUEJL010142572.1:0-22933 GCA_032274825.1 Drosophyllum lusitanicum | reverse complement strand
TTTTTAAAAGCTAAAGTTTGTATTCAACCCTCCCTTCTACAAACATTTGTTGTTGCGTACTCAATCTGGGACTAACAATCATGTACTCCAAAAAAGAAAAACTATAGACAACCTCCAAGAACGCCTGAGTTCAGAGTAAAGAATGTGATTAATGATGGACTTTCGTCTAATTATATTCCAAAACAAGGAATTCAATCGAAAAGGAGTCAATCTCAAAAACCAAATACTTTCACTCAAAATAACAACAAAAACAAATCTTTCTCAAAATCTAAAGTTAAATTTGATTTTCTACTAAAATCAGACGTGAAATATCCTTTAGTGATATATTCAGTTAAGCACTTAATCAGATTATCAAAAGAAAATATTTGTAAAAATACAAAACAAAAATATGAATTTGTTGTTAAAAATGGAATTCCTCAACGGCATTCAAGACCATTTAATGACAAGGTCCACAAACCTATCATTGAAAATTTAAAGGTTTGGCTGCCAAAGACTGCAAAAACTGACAATACAGGACCCAAAACCTCTTTGGTACCAAAATTATGAAAATCCCTTTTGCAGTTTGTTTGAAGATAAAGAGACGTTATGGAGTACAATGAAGATCACTCAGAAGGAAGTGTGAAGATCTCTGTGCTCAGTAAGCTGAAAAGATTCAAATCTCATATCTATCAAGAAAGAATAAAGGATCCTGCAAACACAATTTCATTCGTTTTGGGAAACATATTCGACTTTGAACATTAGCTTGAATATCTATTCGTTTTGGCTGCAAAGATACTTTGAACATTAGATTGTCTAAGGGTATTCGAGTTTAAATATCTATTCAACTTTGAATTCTTATTCAAATTTGAATACTTATTCAAGTTCAAATATTATAGTTTCAAGTTGTATTCGAGTAGGATACACGTCTTAGACATACTTGAGTTCGAATCCTTCTTAGACATATTCGAGCGTGAACAACAAGGTTTAGTATTATTCGAGCTCGAATGAAGTTCATCCATAGAAAATTCGAGCATGAAAGACACCTCTTCAAGACTTTCGAGCGTGGTCAACATGAAAATTAGTATTATTCAATTTCGAATAAAGAATGTCCAAGGCACATTCGAGCTAAGAAATGCAATGCCTATTCGAGTATGAATATGTAGCCCAATCAACATTCATTTTGTGTAGCATTAGCCTGAGTCAAATGATCTGCGATGCTTTTTTTGCTCACTTTATATATGTTTGATATATTTTGTGTACTAATGATTGTTTTTACAAGGGGAGCAATTTTTATTCTTCAGAAAATTCAAAAACATTGAAAAACCAAAAAATCAAAAACAGTAGAAAATATTCAAAATCCAAAAAGATTTTTTATATATTTTTTCTTTCTTTCCTTATACAAGATGAAATAACATTGTGGAACACACTAAAGATCATCCTAAACAGCGATGAAGATCTCTGTGTTCAATAAGCTAAAAGGAAGTTTATCTTATCTTTTTACCCCAAAACTGATGCTCCCTACATTTCACACTCTATCATTTATTGATAATGCTTGTGCGCTAATGCTTAAACTTGATAGAGGAAGCAATATTTTTTTTTCTCTACCTAATTGATGAAGAACAAGTTTTTATACATCAATTTAGGGGAAGTTTTTATTTTGCTTTCTATTATAATTTCTGAAAAATCCAAAAACATTTGCAAAAACAAAAACACAAAAAGATGTTTCATTTTTTTGCAAAAAAGGTATGTATTCTTTGATGCACTCTCATACATTTCTTGTTTTCTTGATTAATCTTTTGTAAGATCTCCTATCATTTATTGTCTTCATCTCTTTATATCATTCTGTTATACTTCCTATAAACCATCCATTCATGTGTCACTATCATATTTGTCATAACACAAAGTGATAAAAAAAAGGGCACTATGAGTGAGGGAGTGTAGACATTTTATACTCCTATGATCAATCCAGAACCGGAAGGACCTGCCCTAGGAGCTCACCATAAACTAGAAAGAGATAGTAAGGGTTACTTACTATGTCATCTAGGTGAGTAAAATCAGTTATCTTGGGATACTGATTGGTGTGTAGAGAGGTAAACTATAAAAGAGAGGGATGGAACAGGATATGGGAGTGCAAATGATCAACAAAATGACATATACTTTCACGATCATATTTTTCTTCACATTTTTTACTGTAGATTGTTCATATTCTTTGATTGATCAAATCCTTCTTGACAATCTCTTCCACATATCCTTTCTTGAAAATCCATTATGTTGATTAAATTATACATAAATAAGTGTCCTTATGTATCGACATAGATACATATAAATTCTTTTGGAAAGAAAGATCGAGGAAGAAGTTGAAAAATAAACAGAGAGCTAAGAGTGAGGTAGGATCAAAAGAAAAACAAAATCCTTTCCAAACCATATAAACTTGGTAGCCACATATGCTACTATTTCTTATTCGTTGAGATCCGGTATTGAAGAAGACATCATTAACCCAATGATGCAATGCACTAACCCCACCCCAGCTACTCAATTATCTCCTAAAAGATGATTGTTTCAACTTCACACGGAGAATAGGCACATCTCTAGTGACATCCCATTCAGAGATTGTTAATATTGAAACAAGGAGGAAAAGTTGCTCCAGTCCCCGACTTCTTTCATGCACAAATAAAGTCTAGAGCTTATTTGTACAATATTTCATTTCTTAGGATACATTGTGGGAATATCACCGTATCTAGTCTGTGAGACTGATACCGGAACATCTTAGAGTGATATCTTATATGATATTCACAATGATTAGATGGAAATCCTACCAGAATCAATATTATGCCAGTTATGAATGTAGGTCACCAAGTTTTTAACTGTTGTGTTAACGAGAATCTACATGATCTGGGTTTTACCCCTTTAAGATCACATAATTATAGTGACTCCTCTCATACGACATTCTAATCAACTGCACTTCCTGAAAAAGAATTTACTATGCATGATTTTCATTACAATTGATGATCATCATGAGGGGGAGCTAATGATCTATACATTTCTCTTCAAAGATTCCAAGTAGAGCTCTATTGCGTTGCAAAGATTCCAAGTAGAGTTTTATTGACTTTCAAAGATTCCAAGTAGAGTTATGTTGCTTTTCCCGGATAAATGTTTATTTAGATCATGCTAGGATGTCATACAGGGAAGAAAATTAGTCAGTTGAAATGATACTGATCAAGTTACTTAAGGTTCAAATATTGAGGGAGAATCAACAAAACTTGACTGAGTCAAGTTGAAGTCGAAGGAATGCAGACTTTGATTTCATTAAATTTAATACAACCTTAATTTGATTTCAATAAGTTTACATCGATCAAGTCAAGGTTATGCCCAACAGACAGGGAGGAAAATATTATAAATACTATGAGGAGCAACATGCATAACCAGAGTGTGTCTATAAATTGAGATTACACTCCCGCATAGTATGCACATGTCCCTCGCATCTTATTTCCAACAACCTGGTTCTTCATAGGTCGATTCTCTTTGCTATCAACAGGTGTCCGTTTACTGGTTAACAGACAGAGTATGATCTCTTCAACAAAAGAACTGTGGATCACTGGGCAATAATCAGAATCAAGATGTAAAACAAATAGTCACCAACTTCTCTGGATAGTGCCATTATAATTTTAGCTTCTGTACATTACCAGCAAGCCAGTAAAGAGCATCTTGATTTAAAAGAGGGTCGTTGCTAATCCAGACGTACCAACTCGGTCCATTCAGTCAATTAAGTTTCGTAAGAAGCTTTAACCCCGTGTAGTTGGTTCAAAGAACATCTACAAATTCAAATAAAAAGGAAATATTATTCAAGGTTGTCAAAGTTTACTTTCAGGGTCAAGATTCTCATCAACATCTTGGAGCTCAAGATGAGAATATTGCTTATAAAGACAACATAGATAAGATTGATTGAAGATTTATAAATAGGAGGAAGCTGCTAAGCCGCTAAGCTTGATTTATCAGTCCTATCTGTTTCTGACAGAAAAATTCCCCGGTCTTCAACAAGAATTCATTCTACCAAGGAAGATTGTCAGAGAATTTTAAATGCTGAAAACCACTACATGCTAAACTGATCATACTACCGAAGGTTGAAAAGCCTAAGGTTACTGATGCAAAAGATAAAGATTGAAGACTGAAGATTCAAAAAGAAATCATTCAAGTCTTATTCCTAGAAGCTTCAAAAGCATGTAGATAGAAAAAGAATATTTGCATAATTCAAAGAGGAAGATTGTTAGGATTTCACAAAAGCCAAAAAGCTACAACTTCTATTCCAATACAGAGGGGGAGATTGTTAGGATTTAATATTGTATAGGAATAGAGGTTAAAATTGTGAGTGTGGTTTCTATTACTTACAAACTACAAGGGCTAAACTTGTAATACCCTCTATGAGTATAAATACCCATGACTTTATGTTGATTAATAAGATTTGCCACATTTGCTACTTTGAGTTACATGAGAACTGCTCACTTTCTCTCTACTCTCTCTTTAGATCTCACTTTTACAAATCTTATCTAGCATCTTGATACTTGTTTCTTGGGCCATACAGGGGCCTTGCCCTTGGTGTTATCACAACGTGCAAAATAGAAAATAGAATATGATAAGCTACAAGAGCTTAGTGAGGATGCTAAACTGTAAATCATATAAGCATATGTATAAATATACAAATATCACAATGTTCTCATGGATACAGTACTGCACCATGTTAGCATCGCCCCACTAGACTAAATGCTGATCGTAGCCCCTACTGCACGAAGTAGCATGCTACCCCACACTTTGATCCACTGATCAATAATACACAATGCAATGCATCACACATATTACACATATGAATCGAAGTTTAGTAAACTCACTTCAGCAATTAGTTATAATACAGTGATATGCTAGAAATAACCCAGAGTATATGCGAACGATTAAGTCCTACACATAATATATAATTTAGGTATCAAACACATACCATTGCAACTCAATAGAAAAACTGATCAGAGCCCATGCACGCCCGTGCCTGCTGTAGGTACACCCATGCCTCATGACTTAGGCCTAGTCGTGACCCTTCTCAAACATGTTTGTACCAGCCCAGACACCCCCATACCTTACATAGGTACACCCGAACCCCAAGAACTAGGGCGGTCATGGTTACTAGGCACGCCCGTACCCATCTTAGGCACGCCCGTGCTTTTCGCCTATAAGCAACAGTTCACTGACTGTTCATGCTGTTTCAGGCCAAAACACATCTAAAACTCAATTTTAACGATTCTAATGTCACAGGGGTATTTTCCTACACCCCCAAAAGGCTATAAACAACAACCGACTCATATTTAACATGTTTTGATGCTTGATTCAATCATTTTACCCATTTGAATATCAAAACATACCTTGAGTTATCTAGGATTACTATGCAACTAAACATATGCTAATCCCTCTGATTTCTTGCTTCAATTTCGTAAGGGAGAAGGGCAGCCAAGCATATGTACGTATGTATGTAAGTTCTATGTCTGTGTGTTTTAAATTAGTTCAAATATATATATATATATATATATATACACACACACACACACACACACACACATACAAGTATGGTCTAATCGCATAAACGGTCCCCTGATTGACTTATTTTTATTTTGACGGTTTTAACCCCTCTAGTTTTCTAAACACCTCCTAATCGTAAATAGCCAACCCATACTAGAACACTTATTTATTAATTATTTAATTAGAAAATTTTCAAATCTTAGGTGTTACATTGTTTGTGTTGATTCATATGCTGTTTTTAGTTTTGTTCAGTTTTCATATGTTTTTTGTTTATATAATTCATGCTATTTATTGTTGTTTTCCAGTTGAATACATGTCAAATGTTTAATAACAACTTAGGAATTGGGATTTGGGAAGCCTGGATAAAAGTAGTGTTTTGATAATTGAAAGTGTGTTTAATGAAAATACATAATTTTATCGGCAAAAAATGTGAATTGTTATCATTATTGAATGTTTGAAATATTCAATATATATATATATACTATATGATGTATCATGTAATAACCTAATAGGCGAACTTTGTCATTAGAGGTAGTTATATCAGCCAACTTCCAATTTTTTTCCTTTTTGTTCTCTATTCAAATCAAAATTAAGTATTAGTTTTGTTTTGAAATAAAATAAAATAAAATATTACGAGATTTCAAAAACTTCATGAATGAGGCAAGTTTTGTTAATTATAGAATAACATTTAAGGGTACTAACGTTAGTGTCACAACTATTAAGCATATATTTCTCTCCATATGTATAATCTCCTAACTTTAGATACGGTTACTTGATTTTCAATGTCTTTGGCAACCACAAGTATTACTATTAAACTTGTACAAAATTTAATTTAATGTGTAGCTAAGAGTGTTGTAATTAGGAGAGGGTTGATGTATCACTTTAAATGTTTTTTATTGTTTTTTTTTGTTTTTTGTTTTTGTTTTTGTATAGCAATGCATGAACAAGTGTTTACATGAATTAAGTTTTGATATTTTGCCATATTCAAAGAATATATTGAGTAAAGATCAACCATATATTTGTAACATTTGGTCTATTTATACTTTATACCAATGATTATCTACAACCTATTAATTTGATGAATTATTTGTTTTACAATTATGTACGTAATAAATACACATGTTTGTGTACATACAAAGCTCTGTTCTTTTTGCTCTTATTTAAATTAGTGTTTATACAGGATTTTTATGTTGTCAATAGGGGTGTTCTTCGGTTGGGTTATTCGGGTTTGAGGTAATAAATATTACCCGATAACCGATCCGAATAAGGATCAGGTTATTCAGTTTTTTGTTTGTTCGGTCGGTTTGGGTTTAGGGTTATTCGGGTAGAACCGAATAAGAATTTGTTGTTTGGCACTTTATTTTTCAATCATTATGATATTAGACAATAGGGTTGTTTATTTTGTGACTTGTGTTAAGAACTCTATAATAAAGGTTATTAACATCGTATTTTAGTAATATTTTAAATATGTGTGTTTTCATCTTGTCTCTTAACTTATTTTTGTTAAACTGGGAATACATAAATCATGATACTATAATAGTATTTAACTTGTTTTTATTAGACAATAGGTTATTTTATTTGATACTTGTGTTATTAACTTGGTTATTAACATAGTATTTTATTAATATTTGAAGTACTAAACGGCTAAACCCTTATGGCCTTATGCGTTGCGATTCAACAAGTTTACGTGATCATCTAGGCTTCAATTTCCATTAATTTATTTGAAATATATATGGGTCATATCTTATTAGTTAAACCTTATTCAACATATGGGCCATATAACCTTATTAGTTAAAATATATAATTAATAAAAAAACTTAAAATTCTTAATCGGGTTAATCGGGTCACCCGAACTGCTCTTTTTCTAACCGTCACCCGACCCGAATAAGGTCACTTTTAATCGGGTTACCCAAATTAGGCACACGAAAACCGATTAACCCGAATTTGATTCGGTTCCGTCGGATTATTCGGGTTCGGTTCAACACTTCTAGTTGTCAGTGCTCTTACTTGCTTACTTTTAGTATTAATTTAGTTTGAATACTTACATGGACAATGTATTGTGTTGCAACAACTTGATGATGATCTTCTGTTGCAACAATGTTGTTGGTTTGCGAGCTATCATCAATGATCTTCGGGAAAAAGCTGATCATTTCCTTGTTGGTTTGCGAGCTGTCATCAATGATGTCCGGGACAAAGTTGATCATTTCCGTATTGTCCATGTACTTCAGTGAGTTGATTTTTTTGGTAAGACAATGAGAGGTATGAAAACAGAAGATGTATAAAAATAGAACCATAAAACTTATTTATATACTGCTCGAGTTTTTCCATGTTTTTAATTTTCTTATAATTTCTTTTTTTGTTTGCTGATCATAGCCAACCCTGCAGATTGTACAAGAATGAGTAGGGATTTCGTTTGGGTTGGAAACTGCAGATTGCACAACAGTGATATGGGATTTCGTTTGACTTTCCTTCTTATATTTTCCTTTTTTGTATGCTGATCATATCATTTCTAATAAACAATTCCACATATCATCTTATATTTTCAAGATTGTAATAAACAAATTCCATATCATTTCTAATTTCAAGAGGTCTTCTGTTAGTTGACTGTTTATATTTCAAGATTGTAATAAATAATTTTTTAAGATGTCGTGGATATTTGTTTTTAGTTTTCTTATAATTTCCTTTTTTGTTTGCTAATCATATCAATTTTAAGTCCGTAGATATTTTTGGCGGTGCATTGTTTCCTTGTGATGAATGGTTTGTATTAGTCGGCATATTGTTTATTACAAGTAATGGTTGACATATTATGTTAAAATTAATTTCGTGGGTTTAGTTGGTTAGTGGTGAGGGGTAGTTCAGTACTTTCAATTTACATAAAATTTAAGAGTTTTAAAAGTTGTAAATGTTTTATAAAGTAGTAAGATATGGGAGAGTTATTGTAAGAATGAATATTTAGGTACGTATTAGAGAAAAAATCCTAGCCATCGATTAGACTTTGATCTATTAGAACTAACGGTCGCAATTCACCTGTTGCAATTTATGACCGTCACAACTCATGATTGAGTAATGAATAAAATTAAGGGTTAAATGTAAGATTGTCTTATCTAATCAAGTGAATGGCTAGGATTTAATCTCTCATTCGTATCTAAATAATCATTCTCATTTAAACCTTCCACTATTGTGAGAATATATATTTAGTTGGGAATTGAGGAACAAATACTATCCATTTATTAGATGTTAATTTATTAAATCTGACGACTCTAATTCACTCATCGCAATTTATAACTGTCTCAATTAGTAGCTGTCTTAGAATAAAATAAAAATGTTAAATTTAGAACATCCGACTTTATTTCACATTAAAATGAAAGATAAAATTTAGATTATTAATCTAATGATGTCGAGTTACATGTGTGTTAAATTACACGTAATTACATGCAAACATAATAATAAATGATGATATCATCCATCACAAACGTTGACAAGATATAGACCAAGACTAGTGTTGCTTCCCTTTTCCCTTTACAAGGTGTGAATGACGTTTCTATGTGAACGTTATCTTGATGACTTGTGACATGTGTGTTTTCTATTCATTCTTGTGATTGTGACATTTCTCTTATATTTCTCAATGTCAAACGTTGTGAACCCAACAATGAATTTATTAATTTTAGTTGAAAAGGCTTTTAAGTATTTTCCAAAGTTCTTTCTTTCAAGTTTTTAAAAAGCCAAGAGCTTTTAAAAACTCTTAATAAAACACGTTGTTTAAATAAAATGGAGTTTTTTTTACCAAAATATAAGTTGTTAAAAACATTCAAATCAAGCTAATTCAACAAGATGTTAGATTAATTACATGATTTTATTAACAATAGTTTCTTACTAAAACATTTTGTTTGTTTAGATTACGTGGGTAACAGGTTGGCCACATCAGGAGGAGACAACGCACGGAGCTAATTAGGAGGGAGAAAACAATCACGGCTAGCGAAACAAGGAGAAAATGACGAGGAATGTTAGTGATTTTAGTGTCATTAAGTCTTTTAGTTTAATCAGGATTAATATGAGACTAGCTTATTCAAGGCTTAGTTATAATTCGGGTTTCGAGGTGGGGTTCCAAGGGGCAGTGCCAACTGTCAATAACCGCCGCCGGCGGCCAACCGCCGTTTTGATCGCCTATAAATAGGTGTTTTCGGTTTTGGTGCAATATAAAAAAAGACAAGGAGGAATAACGATTTCACTAATCGATATTCTGCTGAAATATTCTCTGAAGAACGAAAATTAAAACAAAGCTATTATGTGTTTGGATTTAAATTAAGCCTGTGATTCAAATCGAGTTTCTTGGATTATCCTCTATCTGAATTCGTGATACCCCATGCATACGATCGAATTACAGATTTTGAAAAGTGTATTAAACACGATCCACGAAATTATTCAAGTATTTATAGTTATTCTAATCCCTATTTCAACTATTTTTCCAACATCCTTGTATGCGGTGAGAGGACATGTTGAGTCTTGACTTGGATTCAAGAATTACAAATCTGGGAAGAAATGATATCGAATAGGAAGGAGTGAAGAGCTAGGATTATGGTTCTTTGGGGCTAGGGATGTAAGGAGAGTTTTTGTATTTATTATATTAAATAGTGAACAATGTTCAATATAGTTCATACTTAATTTATAGTGCTAAGGGAGTAATTTTAACCTTTAAATCAATAGCATCAATGGTCCAGATTGCATTTTAAAAATTTGGACGGAGTGACATTTTCGTAATACACATGTGATACTTCTACAAATCACATGTAATTATATACTAAATAACCTATGACTGAATATTAAAATTTTAGAACTATGTTTTGACATATACTTTATTTAACACAAATCATTAAATAGTTTATTTTTTGTTAATAGGTTTAAAGGAGATGCTTTATTCTGGAAGAGACTCGTACGCACGCATTTACACACAGACGATTACGTAGAACTTTATAGATAAAAGTACTAATATATAAAAAAAAGTATTTTAACATTTATTATTTATAATAATACTTTATTTAAATCTTGCACTTTGCATTTGACTCCATTCTTGCCGGAGATATTTCCGAAAGTTGTCCATCTACCTGACGATAATAGTATGACTGTCTATATCTTAACTCTTTCATACGGGACCAACTTCCTACGAGATTGGATATTGTTATTGTTGTGTTGTGGTTAACGATAGTGTATTTGGTTTATCCCAAATATGAGGGAAGACGAAGACAAATAATGCATACGCAACCAGTCAATTTTTGTCGTTATAAACAAGCATTTTGGGCAACCACCGTTGATATTTTCTTCGGCTTTTGCCTTTTGCTGAGATGCACTAACTAAATATACTGGTATTTGTAAAGAACTAAGTTTGAATATATATATACAGGGGAGGGTTAATGCGAGAAGTGTTTTTTTTACGAGAAATACGAGAAGCAATTTCAACCATTGATTAGTTTTTAATCTTGTGGTTCACATTAATCATAATTAATATTTTTATTTAATTCAAAAGGGCAAATTAGTAACAACAATATTTTCTCTCTCCTTTCCTTAATTAATTATTTTCTCTCTCTAATTAACTTTTTCCAGATTTTTAGAATTTACTTTTTTACTTTATTATTAATATGTATGTATTCACTACTGAATACAACTTACAAATTACAAATTTTTTGCTATATATACAACATTCATTAGTAAACAATCGATGTTCATTCGTGAACTCATAACCAATTTTTTGCTATATTCACTAGTGAAGTATGTTACATACACAATACCATTTTTCACTAAAACAATCGATGTTTATTCGTGAACTCATAACCAAATATAGAAAAAAAGTTTCAAAATAGAAACAACTTGGTTCACTAGTAAACATCATAAGAAATAAACATATTTGATATATATCTACTGCTTTAATATTCAACCATGTTATTTATAAATGTGTTCACTAGTAAACACTTATGAAAAACATAGAAAACTAAACAACTTTAAAAAACAAAGATTTGTGCACAGAAATATATCTTCCTCTAATCTTTGAGCAGATGACAAAAAAAAAGAACTCATAAAATTTCAAATCAGAAAATAAACCCGCTTTATTTCTGAAAAGAAAATACGAAAAAAATGAAAACCTAGATATTAAAGAAAATGCAAAAAAAAATGAAGAAGTAAATATGAAAACCTAAATATGTTCCATCTCTTTCTCGAAGGCTTCAAAATGGCGGTGGGTCAAAATCGTGAGTCATGGATGTCGGCAGTTGATGTCGCCGATGGTGAAGGGCTGGAATATGTTATTCAATGGTGATGGCGACGGCCGGTGTAGATCTATAGCTGTCGGTGACTCTTGACATCGTATTCAATGGTGAATGCGGAGCCGGTGGAATCGGCATCAACGAGTTGCTGGTGATGGAGTAGCATCAAGAAACATTAGAAGCAACGGTGGTTGTGAAGTCATCTCCGGCCATGGACTAGATCTGATGGTTGTGAAGTCATCTCCGGCAACGGTGGTTGTGAAGTCATCTCTTGGCATCGGGATATGGAGGAGCACGATGAACAACCACAGACTAGATCTGATGTTTGATTTTTTAGTCGATGACAAGAGGCAGGAGATAGATCATATGGGGGCGGTGGTGAAGTCATCTCCGGCCACCTGACAACAAAGCTTAAAACGAGAGAAAAAGAGGGTAGTTAGGCGGCGGCAGGAGTGGATCGTCTGGTTGCCGATGGTGAGGCCATCTCCGGCGACCCTTGCTGAGAAGCTTCAAACAAGAAAGAAAGAAATACGGCTGCTGTTATGTCTGCAGATTCATTAGGATGAGAGTGACATTAGGGTAATTTAAATGGGTGGAGGAGTATTTGATGGGGGAGTTAAATAGGGTAAGGATTTAGGGTATGGTAAAATGACTTTATTATCCTTTTCTATTAAATTTAAATGCCTCTACAGAATTAATTAATTACAAATATGCCACATTCATTTGTAGCCTTTGATTAAATGATCTAATGGCTGTAAAGTCTTCTCGCACTTCTCGCAAAAATAATGCTTCTCGCATGAACTTTCCTCTATATATACATATATATATATATATATATATATGTACAGACGTGGAATGAAAATTTCCAAATCATCGGCTATGTTCTTAAAAAACCCAAACAAACAAGATGTTAAAAAAGAAAATAATTTTCTTTAACTTACTTGACTTGCTTCCATGATGAATGGTGATTGTTTGGTTGGATTACTTCTTGAATCTTGAATCTTGATTGTAGGTTTAGACTCTTAAATTTGCTCAATCGGTTGAGATAGAAACAGGTTAAAGATATCTTTTTTTTAATTTAGGAAACAATATAAACTTCTAAAATATTGATAAAAGTCCTTTTGAATTCCAAAGACCCCTTTGTATTCTAAACCGGTTATAACTGGGTAGACCGATTTTAAATGGGTATTAACCGGACCGGACCGAGACCGATTTAAAGGAAAAAACAAAGACCGAAGACCGGACCGACTACTCCCGGTCCGGGCCGGTCTCGGTCCGGTTCGGATTGTCGTTTTTTTCGGTCTTTCGGGTTATATGCTCACCCCTAGATTAGAGAGATCCATTCACTGCTTTCAGACCGCTACTACCGCAACTACCCCTACTTGAACCAGTCACATATACAGCTCAATATCCACACAACATATCTAAAAAAACAACCGAACATTGTCTTAGTTAACCAAGCTCTAAAATTTGTTTCATGTATAGATTACTATTTTAACATGAAGAGTTATCTATTATACATCTATAAATAGAAAATTAACTAATACATAATGAATTACTCATGGCTTATTCAAATAGGATGGGCTAATCTTCGGACCATAATATAACTTATTCATGACTTATTCCTCTTTATTTTGTTTCTCTTGTTATCTTTATAAATTATAATTCACAAGAAATAGTGATTTTTCCAATAAGAGATACTTTGTGTACAAGTATTGTGGCACTTTCCGTCCACCACGTGCATACAAGTTTATTAGTTTAAAACCACAAAATTATTAACTGTTTTCTTATGGTTTTCTTCGGTAACATTTATTAATAATGGGTTTGGATTTTTGTAACAATATTTTATTAAATTCCTGTCTAATACTGTGTATTCCATAGATCCATTGGGAGCCAACAAAGCTGCCCTGAAATCAATGGTTGTATAATGTATATCGACGAAAGTTTTAGATCGAATTCGAAGACTACCGAAAAATCAATCATGAAGACCATCAACATAAAGCTACGAATAAAGTGGACTAAACACGAGATTAAGATGGGTAAGCACTAAACACTAAGCAGATGCGAAGGAAGTTATGACATCTTTAGAATATCAGTGATTCAAACCGCGGGCTAACCGATTGTGTATCACACAAGAAATGACATGTGTTAGGGCATGAATCAAATCTATCAATCTATAAATCTAAACACACACATAAAAATGTGATACTCATCATCATCATCTCACTCAATGACTCGTTTGATCTTCGGAGTTTCATCCCGAGGGTCCTTGTCAATAGGGTTGACCAGAATAAACGAATAAACCAAACCAAAATGGTCTGGAACAAAAAAAAACAATAGTTATGGTTATTTCTCACAAGAAATTTAACGGTTTGGTTACGGTATTAGTGTTTGGTTAATGATATAACCGAATTGAATGAAACCAGTTTTCGATTTATAAACTTTGATAGTTTATCTTACTGTATTTGATATTATACTAGCATTGTAACCAACGCAATATAGCGACGACTTATACTTTTTGCTTGACAATTTGTCTATTTTTAAAATAGTGTGATGTGTTTCTTTTCTAAATTACATGTTAAAATTTCACTTGATTAATAAAATTCAACAAGAGTGTTGACATCATGATTCTATTGTTTTTATTTGTTACCCATTTAAAAAAATCCACAAGTGTTTATAAATTTAGGGTATATGTTATCTAAATTTATTAATTCTAATAGTTAAGTTAAAATATTTATTATATGGTAACATGTTTAATATGAAAGGTTTAATGATTAATTTTTTAATTTTTAATTTAATTTGCATTTACTTGATTTTTTAAAAATATTTTTGTTATTGAATATTTAGTTATTAAAATGGTATAGTTACTTCATTTGATAGTTTTAACTTTCCAATTATGATTTTCATGATTTATTTTACTTTACATAATTTCTTAACGTGTTGTAATTGCTTATACAAGATAAAAAAATGTTTGTACTGCTTAAAATTAAAAGATTAACACATTTACGAGAGAGAATGTTAAATGCATTATATATTAGTAGAGATGTTTTATCTATGGTAGATAATTATTTTCTTAGTTTTTGTTTTTATAAAGTGGAATTCTTTTACGGCCGTTTTGATTAACAATGTGCTACCTATTAGTTATTACAACAAACAAACTCATTTAAGATAAATGACATTTTCCTCTAATTTTTTATAAAAGTGTAAACTAAAGTATTGTTGAGATAAAATATGCATTTTAAGATGAATTAAAATGTCAAAAAAAGAAGCTCGGCTAATATCATGGCTAACCGATTTTTTACAACCAATCAACTAAAATTTAACTGATAACCGAATAAGTGGTTAATCATAACCGAAATATTTATAAACTATGATTAATCGAAAAAGTGGTTAACCATAACCGAACTACGCATACTCGAGGAGTTGTTATTTATCATGCATCGCACTTAGAGATGTTTAGTGTTTTGAAACGATTAGTAAAAACCGGAATTCGAACCAAATTGAATACAAATAGTCATATTTGAATTTGTCTGTTTGATTTTTAAATTGTTTTTACTCGATTGGTTTCCTAATCGATAAAAAAAATCATCAAAAATCATCTTCCGACTTGAAGCTCGAATATGTGTGATTGTGTTGTAATTTTTATTCTTGTTTCCTATTTCTCTTATTCTTGTTTAGAATTTTTTTTTCTAACTATTTCATTGAAGTTAAAAGTCTGATTAGATATTTAAAATATTGGATTTATTAAAAAACTTTTTGATTACATTTTATTTATACTTTAAAAATTGAAACAAATATACTTAATTGGTTGAATTTGGTTTAATTCGAAATCAAATTGGTTTTATGAGTAATAATTTTAATTCTAAACTGTTTGGTGAACAACCCTAATTACACTTGTAGGCAACTAGGCGTATAAATAAGGTAAATTTTATAGAGTTGATCCTCAAACATCAAATAATGGAATGAGTGAGATGTTTGATTTAGTTTATCAAAGGCTTATAAGCAACTTTTTTTTTCACTAGTCATTTTATTAGTTCAAGGTAGTAAATGATTTGGTTAGTCAAGTCTAGTATAGTACAATGTATTTTGATATTTGTCTTACTGTGTGACAAAATGGGTGAAGTGCTTGTTTTGTTAAATTCATAAAATGACCCATTTACCATTATAATCTATTTTAATTTTGGTCACCAGTAATTTTTGTACAATTACTAGTACATACACTAACACTCATCTAGTCATCTCCCTCAAATAGCCGGTCACTAATGTTGTAATCTTCCGATCACCAACACCATCTTTTCCGACACCAAGCAACCTCTCGCCGACAACCACCACATGCCATCTTGTTCAACTAAGTACCTCTACTGATAGCCGCCACACCCCCAAGCAAGCTTTCTCTTAGCTCTCCTTCTATTCGCTTGACATCTCGCTCTCTCTCTATTTGATTTTATATCTAGCTTGCAGTAGTGGTTTTACATATCTAAGACTCTTTCTATTGACTCTCTTTTTGCTCATTGTGATATAGGTTTGATATTCACCTATTTCATCACAACATTTAGGTTAGAAATGTGATTTCTTGTCATGTAGTAATTTGGGCTGTGTTTGGATTTTGTGATTTGCGTTTTTTTAATTTACGCAATTAAATGTTTTGGTGTTTGATCTGGATGCACTTTTGAAACCACCGTACGTTTTACGATCATAATTTATGACTTTAGGTGTGGGTGTCAGATATGGGTATACTTTTTTTTGTACACAACCTTTCTTCAATCATCCTTGACCCATACACACATTGTGTGTGGTGGGTGTTTGATTTGAATTTGAGATAATACATACTTCTATGGTGCTTGGATGTTTGATTTGGATGAAACCGTTACGTCCAGTTATGTTATTAACCAACAAAGTATACGGCACTTACGGTCTATCTCCGTGTCATTGGTTACTTGAGTTTGTTGCCAGAGAAAATAGCAACAAATGGTCGTTCAATAAGAAAATAAATCTGTCAACACCAATCGTAAGACATCAAATGTTTTAAGGGATGTTAAAGACAAAACACTTATTTTTAAAATGTAAGAGGTTCATATTATTTTCATGGAGTAATAGACATTGGATTAAACATATATTTAAAATGAGACCAAAGATATACTAATAGTCAACTTTAAAATATATCTTCATAGAAAATTAAACAATAAATCACTGTTTTAAAAGAGTTCAAAATAAACAACCAATTAAGCGCGTGAAACGAAAAAAAAAATAGAAAATCCTTCCATGGTGTCAATACTCATCAATCACCACCACTGGAGCACAGATTCTCACTTGAACAATGGTGTCCAAACTCAACAACCCTATGGAGAAGCAAAAAACCCTAGTACTTGTCTTCTTCTTCTTATTAAGACTCATCTCCGGCGAAGATAATTGCAGCCCGGCATCCTGCAGCTCCGCCGGACCTCAGGTCCGTTTTCCTTTCCGTCTCCGGGGCCGACAATCGACAAGGTGTGGATTCCCCGGTTTTGATCTATCATGTAACAAGCAAAATCAAACACTCCTCAAACTCTCATCCTCCCGATCATTCATCGTCAAACATATTTCCTACACTTCACAGGTTTTTGATTTCAAGTATATCTAGCTTTTATAATTTAGATTGTTATGTGTTTCATCAGACTTGAATTCAAAGTATAAGATCCAGTAACGTTTCACAGGTTATCAACATCGATCCTGGCTTCTGCTCGCCGGGGAGAATCGCTGGTATTAATCTTACCGGCACACCGTTCGATTTCAGTATCATGGAGAGCTACACCTTTTTTAATTGTTCATCGCAGAATTCAGTATTCACCTTCCAGACCTTGCCGATGTTTCCTTTTCCTTGCTTAGGAAGCGCGAATCATTCGGTGTTCGCTGTGCGGACCTTATGGATTCCTTTCGGTGATATACCGGCGAGCTGCAAAGATATAAAGACGATCTCTGTGCCGATTAGGCGGTACGGGGATATCAGGAACGAATTGGCATTAATGTGGTTTAAGCCATTTTGTAGATCTTGTGAGTTTGATGGCAGAACTTGTGGATTGAAGAGTGATGATGGAGAGATTGCTTGCTTTGGTTCTTCTTCACATGGTGAGGTTCTTCACTGTACATGTTTCTATGCACAAGTTACTACTCTTAAAGCCACATTGCTTCTTGTTGAATATATCTTTACCTTATCAATTGAACATTCACTACCCCTACAGACTTCATCTATCGAAGCAGACAATTCAATAATTCATAGGTCAATTACATTAAGAAAAGAAGAAGAAAAACACTCTGCCTGTTTGTTTTATACATGAATACGATAGCCAAAATTGAACATTAGATTAATTTGTGTAGTGATGACTTATATCGACCCCATCGGCATGATTAAAATCATCATTATAATTATATGTACTATACTACTATGTGATGGTCCCAATTGACTGCCATTTTTAGCCTTTGCTGGTTAATTTATTCACAAGTTATAGAACAGTATGGCATTTTGAAAAATTTGGGCATTTAAGTGTCTTATAGAAACTGGGCTCTAATTTTAGATGAAGGAGCCATTTTGTTGTTCTAGCTGCTAAATTAGGCGTGTTTGTCAAAGATTTGATCTTGGTAGTTGTCTAATTTAGTTGTTACACGTACTAATGTACTATATTAAGTATGATTTGAGAAATTACATCATAATGTCTAAAGATTGTTTTTCCTTGATTTTGAAAACTTTAGTAAAATACTTCTGGTCTAAGATTGGAGGAAAGTATAAGGTGATAAATAACCACCAATTACGGAAAACTCATACGCACAATAAATTTTGGCGCTGGTGTTTTTAGCAACTGTTTGTTTTCTCATTTTGGTATAGTTGTGAGTCTCGTTTACTTGGTGTAGTTATAATTGAAATGAAGATTAATGTAGAACTTGGTATAGAAGGATAGGATAGTTTCAAACTTTCAATACATAAACTTTTTTTTCTGGGGCCATGGTTAATTATCATATAACAGTGACTGGGTTCATTCAATAGCTGACAGGCGGTGTTGATCCAAAACATATGTGGTCAGTGATTAATCTCAATCCTTGATTTACTGGTTTTACAACGATTACAACATATGAAAGAAAAGTGTTTAAGTCTATGATCTGAATATCTGACTTCAAATTAAATGAAAGTAAACAGTATTAGATGCATAGATGCCTTAATATAATTGTGTGCATACCGAACGCTTTTAATATTTACTGATTGCTCCTATAAATGATGCATAAAGTCTCCTAATGTTGTAATCTATACTTCTTGACTAGTAAATATATATAGGATCCAGTCAAATCTGAAGGATAGCATCGAATTGATGAAAATTCAGAATAAACACAGCTAGATTTGACTTTGCAGTCCCAGTTAATTCCGGCTTCCATGGTACCATTTTCCAATTAAAAGTGTGTTGAAAGAAAGTAGTCCAAATGTCAAGTCCTTACCTTTGAATCTTTTTAACCCCTCCTTCAGGACCTCTTGGAACGTCTTCATTTTTTATATAGTCTTTTGGTCTGATTTAGAGTAATAAAATATAATAAGTTTTGCTTTAAATAAAACAGAGTGAGCAGAAGATGGCTTCAATGGTTGCTTATATTTACATTGGTGACAAAATGGATGGGTCGGTGGGTTGAGACGTTAAGTAATAAGGTCAAAGCGGGACGAGTTGGGTTTTCAAAGCAAGTCTTGTCCTCAAGGTTCTTTTTTTTTAAATATGATGTTTAGTTTGTCAAATATGATTTACATGAATTAGATTATATCAATAAAAACATAAAGTTTAGATAAAATAATGTAGAAGTTTTATGCATTAAAAATACTCCTTAGGAACTATTCAACCAATTTGACTTGTTTCCTTCTAGCATTGTATTTGTTTTACCCATTTGATTCAGAGTTGCAGCTTTTCAAAAAAAAAAAAAAGATTCAGAGCTACAAGTCTACAACATAAGTGGGTCGAAACACTGCCTTTTATTTATTTATTTATTTTTACCTTGTAGGTATCCCAAAGAGTGCCAAATATGGGCTAACTGTAGGTATCGGCGTACCTGCACTCATATGCGTCATTGGGCTCATGTGCTACGCTTTTGGCAAGGTGAACATTAATCGCGGTCAACGCCAAAGCATTGACCTCTTCTCTATTTCAATCACTCCACAACCGCCTTCAACAATGGGCCTGGACGGGCCTACAATCGAGTCCTACCCAAAAACCATATGGGGAGAGAGTTGTAGGTTACCCAAAGATGATGCTACGTGCGCGATATGCCTTTCAGATTATGAGGCTAAAGAGGCAGTAAGGACCATCCCGGAGTGCAATCACTATTTTCATGCTGATTGTATAGACGAGTGGCTCAAGTTAAACGCCACTTGTCCGGTATGCAGGAATTCACCTGAAACTTCATCATTGGTTACTCCTTGCTCTTCAATGTCATCAAATTCTTCGAATTCAACACAAACAACCACTCAATGATCGAATTTTGATACGTCACCATGTGTATATTTTATTGTATAAGTACAAGATAATTTATGTTATAGGATATAGAGGAATTGTCCGTCATAGGAATTCATTGTTTTTTAAATTTGAATATTGTATTGTATAATAATTTACACGGCAAACATCATTAAGTATGCATGATTAAGCAAACTCAAAGTTACTGATAATGATGCATCAAGTTATTTCTTGATCAATTCCAGACATATATAGTTACATATTTGTTCTTTTAATCTGTCTCGGCAACAAATAAAGGGAGTGAAAGGTGATGCTTTAGAGATCACATTCTATCTAATACCCTCAGGCCCCATTTAAGTCCATCTCGTCACACTTCTGTCTTCATCGAAATTCCTTACCCTCTCCGTCGTAGTCCTCCGCTGAAGCCGTCCTCCACCCCTCCATCTTCATTGAAAGCCCTAACCCTCTCTGTTGCCGTCCTTCGTGATTACACCACCGTCGCCAAAGCTTTCATCCTCAATGAAGCTATCACCGTCGTCATCACACCTCCATCTTCATCTCTGATTTGATTAGGGTTCGATGGTTTGGTCTTTCATTTGAACGTGTTCATCTAATGCTTGATTACAGCTTGAATTTGATCTTGTTTTTGTTAATTGAATTTAATTTGTTCTGATTTTTGCTCATCTGGTATTATTTGTTTATGTGTTTCTTAGTTGATAGAATTATGTTCATCTGTATTGTGTTCATCTGATATGTGATTTGGTTCCCAAATGTATTAAAAGGGTAATTTAGTAGGTTATGTATGCATTCCCATTCCTTTTCATATAGTTACCAACCAAGCACAATTTTGATTGTTTCTAAGGGTGTGTTTAGTTGAACGAAATGGAAAGACAAAAGAATGGAATAGACGAGGTAATGGAATGAGTGGTGGAATGAAATGATTCATTACATTCCTTTATCATGTTTGGTTGTGTATGAGGAATGATATTTCATAACATAACATGTTTAAAAAATTAATTTTTAATATATTATAGTTTGACAATAATTTTTTATATCAAAATTTTATGTTATATAGATACTTCTAGATATATATTTTACTTGTATTAGTTCATAATTTAATAAAAACAATAAAAAAATAAAAAATAAAAACAATAATGATTTATCTGGTAACATAGAAAAATTAAGCATAAAGAAGATTAAGAAAAATATCTTTATAGAAAATTATGTTAAAAATATTACTTTTTAAAAATTAAAATTATGTTAGTAAAATTAAAAAAGATTATATTATAAATTTTCATTCCATCCCTAGAAGGAATGAGTTAAGAACACCACGGGTGTGTTTGGTTGGACAGAACGAAAATAGAAAGGAATGAAATGAACGAGGGAATGGAATAAGTGGTGGAATGGAATGATTAATTGCATTCCTTTATAATATTTGGTTTGTATGAGTACTGAAATTTCATCACATAACATGTTTTAAAAAGTCATTGTTTATTAATATATTATAGTTTGACAGTTTTTTTTGTATTAAGATTTCATGTTATATAGATACTTCTAGTTCATAATTTAATAAAAGCTATAATGATTTATTTGATAACATAGAAAAATTAAGCATAAAAAGACTAAGAAAAATATTTTTATAGAAAATTATGAAAAAATAATACTTTTTTAAAATTATAATTATGTTGTAAAACTAAAAAAAGATTAAATTATAAATTTTCATTCCATTCCTAGAAAGAATGAGTTAAAAACACCACATCTCCAATGAATGAAAATGAGGGAATGCATTCCTTATGGAATAGTTTATTCCATTCCTAAGTGAGTAACAAACATGTTTTTCTCATTCTGTCAGAATGATCTATTCCATTCCGTCTTTAAATAATGCATACCAAACACAACCTAAAAGCCAATTGAATTTAATTCCAATTCCTTTTCAAATCCCAATTCTTTTAAAAAACAAACAATGAACCAAACGGCGCCTCGGAGCATGGAGAATGATTATCATTATCTTTTTTTGTCATGTCATCCTCACATTATTCTCTTCCATTTTCATCTTTATCCTATGTTTTGATTATAAATGTGTGTAAAATATAGAATGCGAAAGAGTGTGTTGTGGGCGAGCAGGGTATCTTCAACGCTGATGTAATTTTCAATTTTTTTGGAAACGCGGGGGGGGGGGGGGGGCCCACGAGGTAAGGGGTGCTAAGTAGGCATGCCGTATGTTCGGATGCTCTCAAAGTAACTGTTACACACCATCATATAGAGCACAAAAGAAACAATCTATTAAGTTTGCATATAGGGTTCTTAGGTGATGTTTTACATACCGTCACTGAAATTTTTGGGTTGTGGTTCAAAGCGCCAAATAAGTATTTGGTATACGAGTTTCTTTAGTAGCTTAAATTTTCTTCACTATCATTCTAATTAGTTATTGTGTTTACACAAAGAAGTCAACTGAATATGGATAGGTGCATCACTTAGAGCATTGGGTGTACACGAAGGCATGATGATATGTTTGAACTGTGCCGACTGGAACATCACCCCCATGGGGTGGTAGGGCTGAGCATGGGTCGGTTAGGACCAAAAACCGAACCATAACCGATAATTTTGGTTATGTATAATTCAAACCCATCGGTTTCGGTTTCTTAACGGAGCGGTTAATCGGTTAATGGGGCGGTTAACCAA
>JAUEJL010142561.1:0-10713 GCA_032274825.1 Drosophyllum lusitanicum | reverse complement strand
TGCATGTAAGGAATTCATGGGTGGGCAATCCAATTGAAGGAGGGGGAATTGGACGGTTAAGATTGGTTCTCGCGGTTTTTTCAATAAAAACGGTTCTCAAATGAACTTTTCACTATATATATATATAATGTGAGTTAGGATCAAATGAGAACAGAGAACACTTTTGGGCCTTTGATTTCATTGATCGGATGGTTTAAAAACTGCCACGTTTTTTATCATCTGTTTGACTATATACCTGATGCATCAATGCATACAAAAGTGTTTATCTGATGCAGCAATGCATACAAATCTTTAAATTGTTTATATTATAGAAATAATTTTGATTTTAAGATTTAGGATGTAAACTTGATTTTGGGTAGTTATGGGTGAATATGAACGAAAAGGAGAAATGCTAAATTACAAGTTTACCCATGTTCTCACTGTTGTGCATCTTAAAAGGGTTCTCCCTTGAACCTCACCCTATAAAATGTAATATATATATTATTTCGAATTTTGAGTTGGGTTTTGAATTTTTTTCTAGAACCAAAAATCGATTCGAAAACCAATGTAAACTTTTGAATCGGGTCCAAAACCAATTCGAAAACCAAAGAAACCGATTTATATTAGATTTTTCGAATCTGGATCAATTTGATTTTCAGTTTTTTCGAATAACATCCAAATACTGAACACCCTTGTTATGTTTTGATGGTGGTTATTAAATTATAGGTAGCAAATTTTGACCTTTGAGTTGTGTTGCCACATCCATATTCAATGCTGATAACCTCCTGAATCATCTTTATTCAAGGATTTAGATTTTTATAGTAATAATATCATGTTTGTAATCATAATGAATGCAATAATTAGTTATGAGTTTTTATAAAGACTTGTTTTAACCCAAATTTGACATCAAAATTGTCCGACCTGCCTATCTTGCCACCTCTAGTTATCTAAAGATGCGGGTTTTTTTTCCAGTCAACCAGATACAGCTGGATCGTGCCAAACAGTCAACCAAGTCTGCCATTTTAATGAACTTGGAATCAAGAGTATGCAACCAACCCTTCTTGTGGTTAATTGCTAAATTATCTTCATAGACGATTATGTTTATTGTACTTATTATGTATCTGTCTTTTGCAGATGATTGCTTCTGAAGATATAGGCAGACAGATATTGACATACGGAGAGAGGTAAAGTTCTTTATATTTGGTAATCTGTCCAAATCAGTCTCCATCTTATCTTTATTTAGCTTATATCAATCCCTAAAAACAAATAGAAAAAAAGTTGTTTATGAGCGGTGTCTCGGTGGTTCAACTCTTTAACATGAGATTGCTAAAGTGTAAAACTGTTGATTGATTTGAAAGTTGTTGATAATGTTCTCTCTCTTATGATTGAAAATAAATAATACTAGTTTGTAATTTGCTTAAATGGGTCTGTGGGGTTTTAAAACACTTTGAACAGGAAACCTGTAGAGTTTTTCTTGAAAGCTGTAGATGAAGTAACAGCCAAAGATATTGCTTCCATTGCACAAAAGCTTCTTTCATCGCCCCTCACAATGGCTTCTCACGGAGATGGTAATTTTTTGCTTTTCGAGTTTTCCTTTTGTTTCACCTCTTGGACTTGTATTTATGTTTACTTGTTTTATGGCAGTTATAAATGTACCAACCTACGACTCGGTTAGCAGCAAATTCCATTAATTGTAAGGTTGATGTTGCTTCAAACCTACAAAATTTGGCAGATGTTTTATTTTTAGACACAAGAATAATTCAAGGCAATGCCATTGCCATCTATCATTTTTGACCTTGGGTTCAATCATTGTACTCTTTGTAATTTTATGTCAAAGGTTAATCCTTCTGCAATGAAACATTAAACTGTGTTTTATACAAGAGATGTAACTGTTGGTGAACCATTTGTATCGCAAAAAAGTACAGTACCAAATCAGAGAAGATCGTGTTTTCGTTACATCTTCATTGTTAATATATCTTCCTAAGGCACAAATACACTTATTCATATAATAAAAGTTAAGTTGTTACCGACTACAAACACCTGAAACAAATATATACACAGAGAGATGCGAAGAAGGCATCCCTGTAGTTTTTTCTTCTTCCATCATTATTTCTCATCTCCCTGTCTTCAAAGAAGAAAAACTGGAGCCATGGAAGCATGGAAATTTGCTCTTTTTCTGCCAAACTATTTCTATGATGCTCCAGGAACCGGATTAGTAAAACTAACAAGCAGGTGTCTCTGTTAGTTTCAGGCTAACAGGACCTGAGATGCTTGAAACTTTGAGAGATGCAAAGAGGCAAGAAAGCTTTGCTATCATAGGACTTGTTCTTGCCACCCTGTGAATCACTGCTAATTCTTTCCCTTGTGATGGACTATGGTACCCTTCCAAATCTGCTTTCGTTATAAGCACAGCATCCCCTGAAGATGATGGAGTTTTTGACACTGATCGCCACTGTTTGTATTCTTGAACCGCCTGCATACCATATATGGTTTCAGAACAGTATGTATGACAATACAGCTCGTCCAATATTGATAGAGGATGAGAAGTTTGAACACTTTACAAGTCTTACAGCACATTATTCACGTCTTCCAACATGGATTTGAGTTGATTATGATGGTGTTTGGGATTTTGCTTTCTAAAATAAGCAGTTTCTAATAGGGCAACTTCACAAGAGTTGTTTCTTTGCAAATAATTAGATAAGCAGTTTGAGTAAGCAAACCCCAAATGCACCTAAGACATGGTATCTGCATCTTCGTCAAACTTTTAAATTATTATCAAGACTTGGACAGCGGGACCAACCTTCCATTGAGATGGTGCCAAGAGCACTCGAGGTCGCCTAGATCTCACATATTCCAGTGCAGAAGTCGGGGTCATGTGTTTGTATTCAACCTGCAATAGTTAGGACCGACTCATCTATACAGATTCAAGACTTACGATAACATTATATTCTAATACATTACAGGAGGCTACAACGGTCTTATACACAACCGTAGTCAAATATTTATCTACATAAAGAATGAGGGCTACCAAATAACAAAGCACGATAGTTGTGCTTCTTCCTCTCCCAGCTTTGCAGTGCACGTATGTGGTTCGACCACGGGTTGCATTCTCTGAAACCAAAACACAACAAAGACAAAAGTTAGTGCCGTAAACAAAGAATTTTAAAAAGAGGTGGTAGAAAGCATTAGTTACTTACTGTGAATGAAATTTACAGCTCTATCAATGTCCACAAATGAAGGGGCAAACAGGTAATCTCGCGTGGGAATAACAAGATGGTCTATGTCATGAGCCTATATAACATAAGAAAAATGTGAGATAAATGAATAGAAAGAAGCATTGAAACAAAGAGAAGAATATATAGAGAGAAAAAAGAAGAAAGCAACACACTAGAAAAATAAAAAATAACCATGGTGACTTACACGATACAAGGAAGTGGGAACTAGAGTTTCATATGGCTCATTAAGAGTGATGACTCCACCAACATCAAGCTGCTTCAATCGAGGGACGTCTTTCGGGAATGGAACAGCACCCAGCAGAAGATACTGTTTACGGGTAAAACAAAAAACCCAAACAGATTTCGATCAAAGCAATGCACATTTTCTGACATTGTTAACAACAAACAAAAACTACTAGATCCAATTAAATCAAAACAAGTGCAATGCTATTAAAACACCAAAAGAAAGAAAATAAAAAAGAGTTGAGCATCAACTACTAATTGCGTTTTTATGCGTTAACAAGCTATTCTAAGCGTTGTTGGGAGTGAAATAAGCAATTAGACGTTTGCACACCACCCATAAAGAACACCCTATAAAATATAAATAAATCAGATTTTATGTTGCGTTAGGTGTCATTTTTATTTTTCAGAAAATGTCATAAGGCCTCTTTAACTCTGATTTGCTATAGGAGATTGTAAGAGACAGCCATGTTTGTTTTTACTTCTACATTCATCTGAAAACCTCTTAATCCCTCTAAATGAATTACAGAGAATATACATCTACTGGCAAACAGCCTTCGACGTTGCTGAGACCGCGGTTTCTTACTGACTGCAGCTGACGCACCATCGCCGACCTTTGATGCTGCTGCTTCCATAGTTAAACCTTCGACGCAAGTTACATTTTAATGTTTATGCAAGGCAAAGTCATCGGATTCCTTCCGTCTCTAATTCAAAAGTTTTAACTTTTGTTTGTTGTTGTATACAACTTAAACAGATTCAGATTATATGCTTTTATATAAATAAACAGATAGCTTAAACTTCAAATCTACCTTTAATCATTTAGAGTTGGTAATCAGATTCAAAATTGTAAACCTCTTAAAAACATAAACAACACCGTAGATTACTAGCAATTTTAATATTACAAGTAATCAAAAGTCAAAACTACATGCATGATGAGTATAAGCAAAATTGTATGCCTGGTCAACACACATACTATTGATTCTTCCAATACCAAAAAAAAAGGAAAAAAAAATAACTGTAACACGGAATTTCTATAACGAGTTTTCCAAACAATTAGATGGTTAAATATCAAATTCAATCAATTTGCTTCTAACACACCTAAGCTGAGTACAGATTATACACAAACAGAGTAGTACTCAATCAATTCAATTCTTTCACTTGTTAGCACAGATATTCAATCACACATAAGAACATCATCATAATATATACATAAAAGAACAATCGTAAAAGAATCGACAGTATATACCTGATCAACTTGATCCCACCATCTGAACTCAGGTTGAATCTTGTTACGGAAAACATTATACAAAAGCGTAGGGTAAAACAGAATCCGAGCACCGGCTCCGACTAACGCTCTCTTGGCATCAACGGCAACAATCTGTCGTCTAGAATCATACTCGACGGTACTTTCAGAGATGTTTACATCAGAAGAATCATCCAAATCCTCGATCCTCATGTCACTGATCGCAACCAAACTTCAAACAGAACTAAAACCCTAACCCCTTCAGTACCAATCAATATTGCTTCGAGCAAGTACCGAGACGTAATTGTTGTGGTTCAGGATACGAATTCACTGCCTGCATCTAACATCTTTAATTAAGACTGATGGTGAGGTTGATTTGAAGTACGAACTGGAAAAGGGTATACTTAACTGGGGAAGATGGGATTGATTCAAAGTGAAAAGGAGGGAATTCTTTGTGAGGATCGATCGAATATTTTGGTGAAAGTTTACGGAGAATCGATCGATCGATCGATGTTTTGAGAGATTTTAAGAAAGGGGGAAATCCGATCGGATGGTGTGCGGGGGTGAGATGATGTGACCAATAATTTAGGGTTAAATGTATACGAACTATATCAATTTTAATGTTCTTTGTAATAATGAATAAAAACTTGGTTAAAATGTATTAATGTACCCGGAGTCACGTTTAATGTAATATAATATATAATAATTACAGGTTAACCGGTTACCTTTAATTATTTTATTAACGTCCTCTCTTGGCCCTTGGCCCTTGCTCCTTCAATCTTCTCTCCTTCTCCATCCTCTCTCTCCATCACCACCATCAGCGGAGGAGAAGACCACCACCTACGACCACCATTGTTGGAGAAGGAGACCACTGCCATAGTTGAAAAAAGAGGATCACCACCTGCGACCTCCTCTCTTTCTCACTCTCGGTGCGCATAAATCACTACCACCTTCGTGCGAAGAAGAATACCACCACCTGGAACCCTAGATTTGCGATTAACCAAGAACATAAATTTCAATCGACGAAACTCTAAGTCAGTGAAACCCATTTCTGTTCAAATTGATGAAACCCTAACTCAATGACCACATATTGAGTTTGTATCTTTTTATTAACAAAATCACACAAAGGAATAAAGTCCAAATGGATTCTTAGGGTTTTCCTCATACTAATATTGAGTTCATCTTCATCCTGGTTACGATTTAGGGTTTGAATTTGCGGTTCTTCATCTATATTTTGGTTACGGTTTAGGGCTTGAATATACAATTCTTCATCTTTGTCTTAGTTGCAATTTAGTGTTTGTTTAAATCGATTCATGTTGGTTACAACTTAGGTTTCTTATTTGAATCGATTTACTTCATCCGTTCTTGGCTACAATCTGATGTTCTTGTTTGCATCTGTTCTTGGATACAATTTGTTGTTATTGTTGACATGAGTTAAAATTTTTATTTGTATTCTTGTTACATGGATATTGTTCGTCGAATTTATAGGTTAAAATATGTTTAAGAACTCATGAAGAACATGGTTGAAGAACACGAGTTCAAATAAATAAGGTTTCCGCATTAAAATTAGAATATTTGAATGAGTTTGGTTTTAAGGTTATTTGAGTACTAATAAACAAGGTTGGCATATTGAATATGTTTGGCATCCTTCATACTCCTGTATAAGGAAAACAGTATATTCATTGTGTCCTGGTTTTTGTTTAAATTGGCTATTGTGTTAGCCTTAACTGTTATTCAAGATTCATTACAACGCTTTGTTTATAAATGGTTTACATTAGGATTGTTTTAAAAAACCATACTTTTTATCGGGTTGTTCGGATCATCAGAATAATTATTTTTCTAATAGTCACCAGATTTGATTAACATTAATATTAACCATATTACTCGAACAACTCACTTGAAACTTAGTTAACACGAACTTGAATCAGGTGAGTTAGATTATCGGAGTTTGGTTTTTTGACACCTCTTGATGTATCATTAAAATTTGTTCCTGTGTAAATAATTCATTTTTGACTATGAAATTAGAACTCTAAGATGAATATTTTGCTAACTTGGACGAGATTGCCGACCTTGTAAGATGATCAAATAAACATGTTATTTTTCCTTATGCTTATCAATCATTGAAGTTAGTTTTGGTTTTGCTCGTCAAAGCCGTAACTCTTGAAAGATCTTTTTATCTAGAATAAAGTTTATAAAGTCAGACTTCCACGATTAAATTAATGATGGTTTTTTGAACGGTCGTCTAATCTATGATGTGGTGAAAAAAACACTCACCAATGTAAAACATGAAGCCGTAATAATTGATTTCAGGGTTACAAAGAATATTATTAAGTGATAGGTTTTTAAATAAATTTGATTTTAGTGAAAGTATAAAAGGGTAATTATCTTTGCTCGAATTGAGGTCACATCCATCCATCGTTAATGGGACTTAATTTGGAGTTGACGTTTTTGTAGGATATTCCGTCCGATAAACTGCTCTAAAAAAAGCTAATTAATGTACGTTTAAGACTTTTAATAGAAATTAATTAAGGTATTATTAATTAAACAAGTAAGTAATGACTTTGTTGGTCCTTCTTAGTACGTGTATTCTACACCAACGTCGCTTTCCCTAACCTTATCCTTTCATCACGTTTTTTGACTTTTCCGGCAATAATAATATGAAATAATTAATTTTTAATTCTGACGCTAGTTTTTTTATATGTTATTTATTTATTAGTTGAGAATAAAATAAAATAAAATAAAATATTATTATTAAAAAAATTAGGGTGCAAATTAAACGGGAGTGATTTACTTTATTTTCTATTCTTCTAATATAAATAAAAGACTAATTTCAATAAATCTATTAGATAATCCTAGCTATTAGATTTAAATAAAAGTTTTAATTATTAAATTTTAATCATCCATTTTAATAAAAATTAAATCTAATTTTGACTTTCTTGGTCAAAATTGAATTCAATTTTGACTTTAAATTACATCAAAATTATTAGAGATAATTTCATATATGTCCTTTTTAACTTGTCAATATTGTATTTGCGCACCATAATTTTCAAATATCATATTTATTCTTTATAATATTTTAATATATCATGTTTAACCAAATTCTTAGTTTTATCATTCTAGAATATTTCATAATCATTTAGAATTCTTTTTTAATTATAACCAATACACGCTTAACTTTATTGCCTCTAATTGTATTAATAATGATCGATTACTTATACAATAAATACAATCACATCTCTTCGTATTATGATACTACGTTTCTGTCATCACATCTGCCCTCCCCCTTGTGTCGATGTTTCCACCATTGGTCAGAGTGTTGATGTCGTATTTTTTAAATTCTCATTTCAGTCGCGTTTTATTATTATTTAATATGATTTTCTTAATGTTTAATATTTATTATCTTTTAAAACAACCCGTGTATTAGACGGACATTTAATCTAGTATACTTATGAAATTACTATAAACATATATTAATTATGACAAGTAATTAATAATTTCATAAAGTGATAGCATCTACGTACGTAGTTACTTTTGAAAATATACGGATGGATTTATAGGTTGTACAAATGTATTTGCTCCACTATTTGAAGTCAATAAGAATTAGGATGTATCAGAAAATGAATGGAGATAATCGCGGATTTCCTTAGCAGGAAATATTTATAACTTTGATTACATATATGATTCATCAGTACGCCCCGTCCAGCCACGACCGTGCTCCTCATCCTCATCCTCATCCTCTCTTTTCTTTTTCTTTCTTTCATTTTATACGTACGGATCTAAAAGTGTGTTCGTTAAGGAATCTTAGTTCAGTTGTCGATATGTTTTTAGAAAGTTCAAAAGATGCTAAAAGAGTAGTCTTGTTGATCTGCCAAACATCTATCGAGTTTGTCTAGGACATACAGTCAATAAGTGAGCTATGTCCTCGTTTGAAATAGTCCTTTTTTATGTTACATATATGTAAAACTTGTTACGAGTATTTTCTTAACTTTGTCTATGATCACTCTCATGTTACTTACTTGTCTTGATGAAAAAAAATTGTAAGAGGTGTTTAAGCATTGTTGTTTCTTTTAGGGAGAAAGAAGTATCTACTCACCCTACTATCTTGAAGGGATTGAAAAAGTTAGATTTTTCTGGTGGGAAACATCACCTCTCACCCCAATGGGGTGGCCAATATTCAACCCGATGGGGTCTCCATCCTAGTGGGATATCTCTCTCTTTCTCATCCATTGTTACTCTCTCATTTTTTTTATTTTAAAAGAAATGGTTAGTAGGGTAGAACAATGACCACTACAAGGGTTTTAGTGAGATAGAAAGATGGAAGGGTAGAGAGAGAAAATTTGATGTAGCACTCATGTGACAAGTGAGATGGAGAGGTGGAAAGATGGATACTCCAATGTTTCTGTCCAAATGCATATTGATAACGAGGTTTTCGTACCCGCGCTTCGTAACGTGATAAAATCACTTGCTTGTAATTTATATTATTTACTTTAGTTACATAAATTTAAAATAAAGTGGAAAAATTCAATCAATTAGGATTGAAAATGTGATGAAAGTTTGTTTTAATATTCACGCGTACATTCCACCATCTATTTCGGATTGAGAACATTTTAGGTTTTGAAGCGTATTTTAATAACATCATACGCATACACACGATTATTAATATAAAAGCTAAAGTCCAAACATCAATGTTAAAATGAAGTAGATAAAACTCAAAAGAATTTATAAGGCGTTCATATCATTTGGTTTGAAATTAAATATATTGTAGGTTAACTTTTTCGTACTATGGCAAACGAAACATTTACTGAAATATTACATATTTTAGATTGATACTACATCACGATAAAATTTATATCGTATGTTGATAAAAATGAGTTTGTCACGAATATGTGTTTATATCTACACTAAGCATTAATACTAATAGTTATAAAAGAAATAACAAATAACAAATGAAATTAATTGTTTAAATATAATAATAAAAAAATATAAAATCAAATATTAAGAGTATATAACACTTGACCATGTGGTTAAATTCACATGTTACTTACCACGAGGCTAAACCCTATATTTGATAAAAACCTGGGCATAACATGTATATAACTAATATTTATCGGGTTACTGTTCATAGTTCCTAATAAATGTTAGTATACATAATGTGAGATAACATTGAACATAAAGTAGTAGAAATTACAAATTAGTAAAAGAAGTAACATTTCATATTTTGTCGTAAATATCAAGAAAGGCTTCAAGGGGGATTGATCATTCCATCGAGATTTTTCATGAAGTAAGACTACTCAAGAGCCTGTAATCTCTCCTCTTTTTCTCCTCAATGGTTCGCAAAAGTTATAGAGTTGCGGAAACAGGTATTGTTTTAAACCTCTGAGACATTGTTATTCTAAACTCGGTGTTCCGGGAGATCGAATTGGGATATTGCGGGGACATTTCTTTTTATCGACTTATTGTGATTTTGTGGGTCATATGGTTGTCGATTGATCTGAATTTAAATTCTGAATCTGGGTTCTTTTGCTCAAGTGATTTTTTGCTCCATACAAGCATGTGCCTTCCAACTGTTTGATAGAATGCCTGACCCAAAATGTTTCAATCTAATGCTCTTTTAAGGCGGATTACAAGATCCTGAATCGTAAATTAGTAGTATTGTTTCAAGACAATTGTTAGTACAAGAAAGCTTGCCCTTTGTAGGAAATTTGGCACATGGTTGATGTATCCACCAGCATATAGTTCAAATTTCTTCAGAATTCAATTTCTAATCTTGCCATTAAACAGTGTTGGTTTTAGGTTCAATGAGTCAACTTGCAATTGTATATCTTGAAGAAAGAATTTGTAGTCTTTTGTAGCATAAAGACAATTAAAAGTTAACTTAAATATCTTGATCAGAGATATTTAACTTGAAACATAATTGCACCCATGGGTCAGTTTTGAAATGTATGATTTGGTAATCCATCCTTTCCCTTCATTTCAGTGGCTAAATCTTTCACTGCTGAGAAATACCTAAAGAAAATAGGCCTTGGGAAGGAAGAC
>JAUEJL010142550.1:0-10713 GCA_032274825.1 Drosophyllum lusitanicum | reverse complement strand
TACAGATTACGGAAAATGTATTGAACACGATCCACGAAATTATCCAAGTTATATTGTTATTCTTACTTCCTACAAACTATTTCCTCTAACACGTCTTCCTTCTTTGTTGCCTGTAGTTCTAGGACCCATGGATATCAATGAGACAAAAAATCATAACGGTGGTGGGTGAAGAATGTCACGCCGTGACGACAGTGGGTCACCGGAGGCCAATGGGCAGTTCTTTGTCGATGAAGAGAGAAATTTTCTCGGTGTCGAGTAGGTGGTCAGTGGCCAGCTCTTAGGTTTCTGCCGGTAACAAATGTGGGGGGAGAGAGAGAGAGAGATTCAATTTGTTGGCTAAAAAATCAAGAAAATCGGTAGGAATCTCATGGGTGTAGATGCAAATACCAGTATAACCCTCAACTTTATTTTCTAGTTGATGTAGACGTAAATTTAAAAAAAAAATCTTAGGTTTAATATTAGTAATTGATTAGAATGATCTAAGGGTTCGTAGTAGTTCCTTGTGATCTTAAAATAATCATTGTTCTTTTTTATCCTTCCTATATATATAAATTTCTTAAAATCTCATTACATGCAAATAAATTTTTTTAACGCTGTCAAAAAGTTATTAATGAGTCATTTAGCAATAATAGTCATTGATTTATTTTAATTAAGCGCAAAATAAGTTTTTGCGGTTTTCGGAATAATAACGGTTCTCAAATGACTCCTCTCCTATAGAGAGAGGAAAAAGTACAAATGATAACCGTTTTTTGGATGAGAACCGCGAATTACGTTCAGATGGATCGTCACTAATGACTAAGACTTGATATTTCCAAAATGTCATCATCAATGAGACATTAATGCTCATTAATGAACCTTTACAATTATTAGCTATTAATTTATTTTAATTAAGGTCTAAATTGTTCTTGTACGAAAAACAGTTCACATTTCAACCCTCCTATATATACTAGCATGTTATCCGCGTAATGCGACGGCGACAAATGAATTTTTTCTCAATAATATGTCCGTTTTCAAAAAAATAAACGGTATAAGGTTTTTTTCTAATTTATCGTTGGTCAATATCTAATAGTTATTAATCCATTTAATAGTTTTTGCTTAATGTTACTTATTGTTGTTGCTTTTTTCTTATAAAATTTACGAAGGTTCGTAAATCTTTAGATAATTATCACTAAGAAAAGCTAAAACATCTCATCCATAAAATTTGTATGTTTTAAAAATAGTATGAAATCCTGAAACATTCAACAAGTTAAAAAATGGGAGAGAATGCAATATTTTTATTTTTACTTTATATGAGAATAATACATTGTTACATACATGAGATTGTAAATATAAAACTCGTAAAAAATAAATGTTAAAAATAATTAAAATTTCTTTTATTTTTCACCACTTCCATACATAAGATTGTAACTTGAATTAATTTAACTATTAACACATATTCACATACAACTTAAACTATGAAAAATACAATCTTGACTTTGTTAATTATGTATCTACATATGGGTAAAAACATTGACTTTCTTTTAAAAAGAATTATTTGTTACACTACTATAAGTGTAAATATTGAGTTTTCTTTTATTGTGATTCTTATATTGTTAGAAAGGAAATAATCACATTAGATATGGAGAATGTTAAAAAGGAAATGATCACATTAGATATAGAGAGAGGTGAATGATAGTTTAGTAACTTCAAAATACTTAAACTTTAAGAGTTTAAAAGGTGTAAATGCTTTATAATATAGTATATATATATATGTGTGTGTGTGTGTGTGTGTGTGTGACTAACTTTAATCATTTTTATTAGATAATCATAATCCTATCATTCGTTTTGGTAAAATTAAATCTCAACCATCTAATTTAACTAAAAGTTCAATTTGATTTTGACTTTTAAGAGTTAAAGTATTTTAATTAAAATTAAAATTATCAGAGATAATTTCACATATATCTTTTTTAAACCTTAAAATATCATAGATGTCCATCTTAATTTATAAATATCATATTCAATCAAATTCTTAGTTTTATCATTTTATAATATTTTTAATAGTTTAAATTCTTTTTAAATTATAATCAATAAATATTTGATCTTATTACTTCTAATTTTAACAATAATGATTGATGATTTTTATAAAAAATACAATCACGTCTCGTATCATAATACCATGTTTCTCTCATTACGTCTGCTCTTACCCTCGCATCTACTTTTCCATTGCTCGTCTGGGTGTTGACGGTGTCGTCTGTTACCATATTTTTAAACGCTCATATCTTTTACATTTTATAATTATTTAATACCTTTTTTTATCGATGTTTAATATTAATCATTCTAAAACAACACGGTTGTATCATACTAAATTTAATCTAGTTAATTTGTATATATAAGGCGCTAACTGGTCAATAGTCTTGTATACACACACAAATTTCTTAAAATCTCATTACATGCAAATAAAATATTTTAACCATTGTTATTGACAAACTGGAACCACTTACATATGCATCCATCGTTCTATCAATTGTCTCAAAAATAATACCAGCTAGAATTAAACTAAAATATACATGAAATTAAACAGGAATTGCTAGTTAATCAAAGAATGAAAAAAATTAATCAAAAATTAAGAGTTCTTGTAAGCTTGTTAACCCTAATACGTTTGCATTCTACTAGAGATATAATTAGATTAAGGTTTAGTAAGTGTATATGATAGACCTAGGATGTGCTAGGGTCCATTATATATTAAACCTTCATCTAATCATATCTCTAGCTCGTACATTCCAATTCAATGATCAGTCGAAGTTCGAGTCAAAGGTGTTTGTGGAGAAGCAGCTGCATTATCATTATGACGACGACCAGCAAGCTTCTTGGAACCAACACAAGGGTTACCCCCATTGCCTGTGTTACTGCATCCATTTCCTGGTGCCGGAACACTGCCTCGTAGTGACGATAACAGATTAAGGTCTCCTGATTTCTTCATCCAAGTTTCTTCAAATTCACCATCAAGAAGTCTACAAGCTCCATTGGGTTCGAAGCTCATGAAAAGAAGTACAAAGAATGCAGTTATGGCTAAAGTTTTGATTTCTGGTTTTATGTTTCTTGATAAGTTGCTTTGAATTATTTAATACAGAGAACAAAAGAATGAATATGTAAGGAAATGTTGATGACCAAGGAACAAAAAGTTGAAAATTGTTGAGGTTTGATTTTATGAAGATGAGATGGTTATTTATAGGTAAGTAAGACACCATATGGTTAGACTCTGACTTTGAATATCTTAATTTAATCGTTAACCGTGGTTTGAAAATTGAATAAGTCGTAGTGTCGTACGTACGTGTATGCGTGGTGGATATATTATATTATATTATTTTAAGTGACAGGTTTAATCTAATTTATACAAAAACATGTGTATACGTATAATGGGTTAAAGCTAACAGTAATAGTAGAAAATCACATTAATCTGGGTATTGCACGCAATCTGTTCGGATCTAGGTGTCAAGACTTTTACATTTATCTGGGTAATCGAACTCACGAATCAAGAACTTAAATCAATTGAAACTCTATTTCTTTGAATCGCTCGGTTTGGGTAGTGGATACAATCGACCTTTGAATTCCATTGATCAATTTAAATTTAACGACACATCTTTGAGTGTAACCGAACCGTAGACCTTTGAAACGATGGTGTTTATCATTTTGATTTGAATCTATGTACGTGGAACCAAATCTATGGTTTCCATTTTTTTCTTGAATGTTCAATTTGATTCAATCTTGTACATATTTATCATTTAGGTTCATGTTTTTGTTTATGTTTCAGATCTTGAATGTTCAGTTTGGGGGTTTCCAGATTTTATAGTTGCCTTTTGAGTTTGGGTTTTATCTTGAATGTTGAAGATGATAGTGTTAAAAAGGAATTGATATAGGGATCAGCAAACATTTAACATCATATCCTCTAATCAAGGAAGAGTTCACGGTTTCCTCTTCCAAAAAGACAGCCCATCAATTAGCTAGTTTACCCCAAATAGCTTGTTACGTGTGTGTATAAATTCTCTGTTTCATTGTTTGTAATTATCAAGCAATACAATAGAAAAAATATCAACTCTCTTGAAATCAGATAGTTGATGAAGATTAAAGACGATAATGTTTATTATAAATGGTGCAGATGATAATTGTTGAAGATGAAAGATGATAAAATTAAAAGGATTAAAAAATATAAAAAATTCTCCCAAACACTCTTTTCCTATCTAATTGTATTTAATTTTTTGGATGAATGAATGACGTGGAAAAGCCAGATCAACATGACCTATTACACATTTACACATAAGCATCAGGTTATATGTAACTCAATACACTTGATAGTTATTTATAAAAGCTTAGTATATTTAATGGTAAGTTTTAAAATTAGATACATAAAATAGAAAAACGTAATATGTTTGATACATTTTGATAAACTAAACCCCTTTAAAGTCAAAATTGAATTTCATTTTGACAAAGAAAAGTCAAAATTGAATTTTAATTTTTATCAAAATTGATGGTTAAGATTTGATAATTAAATCTTTTATTTAAATTTAATAGCTAAGATTATCTAATAGATTTGATTGAAATTAGTCTTTTATTTATATAAGAAGACATAGTGATTTGAGTTTCATGGATAATTAAATTATATGCAATAGAAAAATCTTGAGGGAATATCAAAAGTGACAAGGTTTAATTTAATTTATACAAAAACAAGTGTATACGTATAATGGGTTAAAGTTAAGAGTAATAGTTGAAAAACATATATACGAATTTAAGTTATTTATAATAGTTGTTTGGCCAAGCTCGTATTCTTCTCAATGCAGTACATTTAGTAAGGACAAACGACGATTGTTGTTGGTTCATCTCCATCATCAATGGAAGAAATCAATGCATCTTTCCCAAATATCTTAGTATAAAATTAGCACTATATTAGAATCGATTCATCACTCTTACATTTTCGTTGTAGCTTTCATGAACAAGAGCACTCCATTCATAACCCTAAATTACGCATGTAGCTTTTTCCTTTGAATTGAGGGGGTTAACCGTATTTAACGTATCAAAATGAAATGGGTGAAGTATGAAGTGTCTTAAAATAAAAACAAGTTAGGCAATCAAAGAGGTCATCGTTAATTAAGGTGCCTTGTTTAAGGTCCTCAAAAATAGCATATAGTCCGGTGATTTAGAGCTAGAATTTAAGGTATTTTGAGCAATATTGTGGTAATTGTCAATCTTTATCATCGAAGCAATAGCCAATCATACTAAATTCAGGGTGACAGGTTTCTTTTATGTCTTTGCATTGTGATATGGGATGTAGAAAGTTTAATTCTATATAACAAAGAAATATTCCTGCAATATCGTCAGAAATTAACAATGGGTTGTTAATGATCACAACCGAGTCAAGGTCTACAAGCATTTGTAATTGCTTTAGTTGAGGTTACGGTACGTATAAATCACAAACAAGCGAACTTTATAATTATATGTAGTGCTGGTTGCTGAGAATTAAGAATCATAATAGTAAAGTGTGCTTTTGGGGTAGAATATTTGCCAATTTGTGACCTCATTTGGTCTGTGGTATTAGTTAGATATATGCTCCATCTTGAAGTATGCATAGAAGCATCTGATTTATCTTGGTGGTTCTTCAAGTTTGCTTTTCTTTTTCTGATTGTATTGTAGTGTTTGCTGGTTTAAAGTTGTATTTGATGTCTCGATTTTTGAGACTTTATCCCTAAAATTCTTGCTTTTCAAAAAGAAAAAAAAATCAACATTAGTTCTAGCATAACATTAATGTGGTTCAGTAAGAACAAACAAGATATCAAGATTTCATCAATGGCTTACTTTTTTTTGGGGTGAATTCTGTGTTGATTAACGAAATCTTGCTTTAATAAGTGAATTCCAAGATTATTGTTCCCACTCTTTATCATCTTAGACAACAGTAGTCAAGTTAGTAGCAATATATTTGATGTATATAAGGAAATTATATCAAAATTGTGATATATCTTTTTATTTATTTATTTCATTTGCTATTGTAATTGTTTCAAATCCTTTTTTATTTTATTTTTTGAAAGGCAAAATTTATTATGAAACCAAATGTCTCCAAGATTGAGACACAGCAAGCATCCATACAAGGGAAAATTCAAAGGCCCGTACTAAATAAAAACAAACAAATTTAGGAAGCCCCAAATGATTAAATCAAGAAAATGCACTTCCAAAAACTTGACCAGGGACTTAAATCCATTGCTGAAAAACTACCAAATCTTTGACAACCAGGAAGAAATCAGAGAGCAGAGATACATTGGATGCTAGAAATAATATCCTCTTCTCTTACCTTTCTTTTAAATGATTCTTGAGCGTGTATAACACGATACGCCATTGCCAAATTGACCATAAGAATTTTTTTTTACTTTATTATAGCTTTTTACTATTTATAACTTATTCAAACCAACCCGTGTAATACACAGGTTTCTAACCTGGTGTGTGTATGTGTGTGTGTCTATATATATATATATATATACAGGGGCGTTCGTGAATTTTTTAGGCCATGTGCGAAGAGAAAAAATGGGCCCCCTTTTGTAACGCCCAAAAAATGTGAGTTTATAATATATAATTTAAATTGAATTATTGAGCATTAATAAGTTATATTTTATTGTATGTGTTTATTAAATAATAATGTAAATAATTAAGGAATTAGATTAAGTATGACTAATCAAGTCAAGGGACTAAGATGATAATTCTTTTAGAAAGTGACAAGTATGAATCTCATGTGGCTAAAACATGAAATATAAGACTAGAAGGGTTAGACTTGCCAATAGCCCAAAGATGAGTTATATATAGTAGTTAGTTGACCATTTGGTAAAAAATCCATCTCCTTGAGGTTGGATATTTTGCGAGCAGCCCACCTTAGGAGAAGAATTGCCTATTTTGAGCAAATTAATAAGGATTCAAGGTGTTTAAGCTAGTTCAAACTTTAAGGTATGATAATCTAACCCTTTGCATGCGTAATTTGGGGGGGTTTAATGGGTTTAGTGTTCTTCAAGTAAAGTGTTGATGAAAGTAAAGAATTCTTGTTGCATGCAAGTTGATTTTGATGAATTTGAATGCATGCAATTGATTTTAAGAATGTAGGATCTTAAATGAGAAGTTTAAGTTGCAAATGGGTCAAAAATGTGTTCTTAAAAGTCATATGATCAAGAGATGCTCAAAGTATGTTAAGAATGATGTTTTAAGTGTTTTTAGTTGTTAGTAAAGTGTTTTAGAATTGTAGGAATGCTTGCAAGTTGGTTTTGGTTAATTTTGGCTGGAATAGTGACTGTCTAAAACAGACAATCTGCTGAACGATGGAAGGTACAGGCGTGCCAACCCCTAAGTTGGTGCCCATGCTTGTTTAGGCACACCTGTACCTCTAGGGTTTAGGTATGAGTGTACCTTAGTGAGGTACGGCTATGCCTTGCTTCTAGGGTTAGGCACGGGAGTACTCCTATGAGGTACGGCCGTGCCTTGCGAGTGTGCCAGAAGGCGTGCCTGTGCTTTTGTAGCGTTACGTGTAGTCCCAAAATCTGAATAGATCATAATAATCCTTTGTAGGTAATCAGTAATCTTACGTTTTTGGCATACTTTTATACATGGCTATTTATTTGAGATAATACTATAGATTAAGGTGAGTCTACTTGATTCCATTACTGTAAATGTGATGTATGAACATGTTATGTGGAAATGTTGATCCGGCAGATGTTACAGATATGTGCTCTCTGAGATAGTTAAAGGCAAGGTTACAGCTTCTTGAGGATGATGATGATGGCTCCAAACTTTGCAAAAATTTTGTAGAATTTTTCTTTATGTATAATCACGAATACATTTTTCCAAATATTTGTAATGGTGTGACAACTAAGTATGGTATTATCTTTTGTTATAACAATCTATTAATTACTATAAAAATGTTGGGTCCTTACACTTTTACACACACACATATCTAAGAATTCTTTTACTGAAAGTATGATATTTGTTATATTAATAATTGAACAAAAAACGGTAGTATAAATAATTTTTCCTAGCATTATCTGAAGCAAAATTGTGATCAACTCCTCATAATCAATTCACTCGAAGATATCATTCTTAATAGTTATCATTTTCGATCCATTAAGTCTTTCTTGTGACATTCTAGACAATATATATGACTTGAACAACTTAAGTTTTTGAAAAGCTTGTTTATGCAGATGTCAACGCCATCGCAATCGACATGTTTAAGATATTTTAACACATCATTAGGTTTTATAGTTTCACCGGTTAAAAATGTATAAAACAGCTTCAACTCCATATAAAGTTCATTTGTATCAAGATCTAATCATATACTTAAGTATGACTTCGATCAACACGACTACAATAGTATTTAAGCTCTTTGTCATCAAATCCCTAATATCTATTTTTTAGGATTTAGAGAATAATTATTTCAAGTATGAGCTTTCTAGAATTTATATTTTATTAAGTGGTCTTTGAAAAATTATAACATTATATATATATATATATATATATATATAGGGAGCAGTTCAAACGAGCATTACGAGAACCAATATAGACCGATCATTTAATTTTCTGTATTTTTTATTTAATTTTAAATCAAAAAGGTAGTTTGGAATTCCTTTATCATTACCTCTCAAGTATTCCACAAACTACCATCACTCGTTTCTCTCTCTTCATACACCAACATTACAGATGCATTCACCTCTCTCTCTCTCTCTCTCTCTTCAAGCTCCTCACCCCTCTCTCTACAATCTCTCATCAAACATGGTGATCTCTCTACAAGGAGTTCTCTTCACCTTCACCAGCGTTAGTCACCGACATCATCTTCTCCACAGCCCAAGGGCCTACTACTTTGTCTTCGTTTCCCTTGCATATCCAGATCACAGATCTCTCACGACCCAGTTGGAGATCCCCACAGTTACCGGCGACCACTTAATCACCGAGCAAAAGACCTATATCCGAACTAGAAAAAACCGACGACCACCAAAACGGCCGCAGATGCAAACGACCACCACCGAATTAGCCGCTGAGGTCTCATTTTATCCCAACTCAGATCTCAGTTTCCCACTCAATACGTTGAAACAAAACCCAGGTACTGACCAACTACGAAATCTTGATCGGAACAACTTTTTTTTCAGAGACTAGGAAACTATAAATAATGTCACAAGTGAGTGATGTCGCCGGATATTATGCAGACTTAATTTCTGTATTTTCTTATAGTATGTAATTCCATTTTAACAATGGATTTTTGAATTAACAATATCTTGTTGAAACCATCATTACTTGGGTAGGTGTTTCTAATTTGCTTTCTTTATTATTTATATATTCATATTTTTTTCAAAAAGATGACTCTACTTATTTTTTATAATAAAATATTTACGTCCACAAATGAACATGTAATTGTTTATTTAATTATTCCTATGTAATTTGTTTGTATTTAAGGCAAAAAATGGTGTTATTGAAAGCAAAAATAGAAATGACAACTACTTAATCTATTACATTTTGTATGTTTAATTTGTTGGTTTTTTTTGGTTTCTTTCTTTTTGAAAACAGACTAGTTGGAGTGAAAATTTTATATCAAAACTTGGGTAAAATTCATGATTATTGTTCTATGTGCACAGGTGTGCAGATAGGTGCACCTGTGCAGATGCACATATATATAATAGTTTTGCATGATGTGAAGTTTCAGATTTTAATTTCTAAGAATTTCTAGAACCGTTGATCGATAATACATAATACATGTAGTACCATATGATCTTTCTCTTGCATTCTATCATCTCCAATTTTATTTTTATTTGAATATAAATGTTTAAGTAATTTATACTATCTCTATTTGAAGTTTGGAAAAAATATCTAATTTAAGTTGCTGTTAAAGTTCAATTTCTATTGCAAATAAGTACGAAATATACAAATATTTATATTCATTTGTTAGTAAGATTATTGCAGTTTGGTAAAAGTATCTAAATAATTTATAAACTAAAGTTATTTAGGTTAAATATATTTGTAGTTATTATTAATTTGACATTGAGTTTGGTACAATCAAACATGAGTTGCACATGTTCACCTATCTACATCTGTGCCGGACAAAAGTAGGTACACACGTGCATCTATCTGCACATCTGAATATCAACATCTGCGCTAGAAAATACTAGGTGCATCTATGCATATGCAAATGTACACCTGTCAAGACCTGTATTGAAAAAAAACTTAGTAAATATACACATGTGCACCTGTCAAGATCTGTGCTCGAAAAAAACCCAGCAAACACGAATTAAATAGCATAACTTTCTTGTTAATTTGGCATAATTTTCTTAATTTAACACCTTTTCGTTTGATGGATATATTAGTTTTAAAAAAGTCATGGTAATGTCACAATGTCCAAATTACCCTTCAATAATTAAGGATAAATTTGATTTAATTAAGGTTATCCATTAACAATCATTTAATCTGGACCCTCCATCTTTTTGATCAATTGTTATAGTTAGTTTTCACGGTTCTCCTACGAAAAACAGTTCTCGTTTGAACCGTCCCCTATATATATATATATATATAGGATCAATGTATAACCACCTCTTAACTTTGGAGCTTAAAGACCAATTATGGACCTTTAGATTTAGAGATGAAGGGATGACATGAAATCTCATAATTTATTAACATTTTAAAAAATTATAACCGTATATATGAGATGACAAGGGTATGATGAGAACA
>JAUEJL010142539.1:0-10714 GCA_032274825.1 Drosophyllum lusitanicum | reverse complement strand
CCATGAATTCCACTTACCACTTGAACGGCCAAGATTGGTTCTCGCAGTTCTCGTACGAAAAACAGTTCTCGTTTGAAGCCTCCCCTATAAATATATTGCGAGCATTGTGAGTATCATTTGTAACGTGAACCATAGAAGCGAAAGTTGAACCTAATGATACAGACTCACTAGTGTGGCTGTGGACATAGGTCAATTATCTACCTTCTCGTTGTCATGTTTTGTTCCTATGTGTGAACTTCCTATCCCTACAGATTTTGTGATTCATAACAATGACTGCACAAGTTCAGGAACAAATGCACGTGCTTATTCTTGTTAGCTGGCATTCCGTTTGTCAAATTTCTGCTTGTTGTGATATATAGCAATCTTTATATATTTGTGTTTGCTTTAATATATGATAATTTGACTAGTGCTGCACTATCTGTCTGCCTTTTTGCCTGATTGCAGGTTTCACGATCTCTTGCTGCATGTGAAGGTGCTCTCCTTGTTGTAGATGCTTCACAGGCATGTATTTCACATTTTTTTTTGCAGTTCGACTTTTTGTTTAAGCTGAATTACTTGTGCTATAAGGATCTTCTTGAAGGGTGAACTGCTTGTTATTGTTGATAATTGAGGGCTATCTCTCTGAATTATTTTCTATAATTCTATTAGCAAATGATAAGAACATATGAGAAGCCTGCCATATGGTTTACTTAATCTTCTCACTGAACCAATACGTAAAGAATCTTTCCTTCCTATACCCTTGCTGATCTGGATAAACATATTACCTAAAATTTAAACAAGAACTATTCTGAAATTCTTGTGAAAACAAATTGCTGGCAAAATCAAAATAAAGAGCTTTTCATAAATTGAAGTATATGGGGCAACAACCTTGACGATTGGCTATTGCATGTTCTACAAGAAGACTTGCCACCAAGGCATCCTTGATCATCACCATTCCCAGATAAATTATAAGTTTTCTTACGTATTTTAAGTTTACTGTTCTTTCTTTTTCTTGCCTTCACAATCTTGAGATAGGATGGGAAGCTTAAAAATGATGTTTTCTTGTACTTTTTGCCACCTTTGGCAAATTTGATCGTTATTGTGAGCTTAATCTTATATTGTAGGGAGTGGAAGCTCAGACTTTAGCTAATGTTTATTTGGCCTTGGAAAACAACCTTGAAGTGATTCCTGTAAGTTGATCAGAACTTATTGCTTGTTTGTCAAGTGATGTTGACTATTGTCGTCATAAATAAGTTGTATTAAGGTGTCCTGTAGGTTTATACTTTTGGATATAGTTATTTGTTATCAATGCATTATACCATGTTTTTGTGTTTATCCGCTTTATGTTTGGGATTGAAGATTGTTTATCACTTCATTTCCAGATGTGGTTGGTAGTATATACATTCGTTGGTTTTCTTTACTGTTTTTCCAGATATTGCTTTTGAATCGATGAGGGTTGTATTGTTGCATCTAGTTATGTGGGATGTTGATTATAACGTAGATGAGGAGAATATAAGGAAACAAAATAAAATCATATATACTAAGGTTGTGGCGTAGGCCATGGATGCATCTTCTGACACTCCTAAAGTTGGAGCATCCCATTCCCAAGATCAACCAAGCATCATCACTTAATTCCCTAGGTTTCCCATTTCAATTCCTATTCTCAATGCTAAACCAAGCGCCTCCTTACTAGCTACTGGTAAGGCTGTAAGTAAGCTTAGTTGCTTGTATGCTACTCAAGCTTGATACGAGCCAAGCCTAAATGAGCTTTAGCCGAGCTCAAGCATAACTTGGAGCTCCTTTAGTGAACAAGCTTGAGTCCAAGCTTCATACAATGAACTCGATTAGGTTTGCAAGCCTAAACAAGCTTAGTTATACACACACATATGTGTGTGTGTGTGTGTGTATATGTATATATAGAGAGAGAGGTTTAAATGAGAACTGTTTGTAACACCACTAGTGACTCATTAGTAGGGGAATTATGGTCATTTATATATTTACCCAACTATGAATTGCATCCGGATGGATGAGTCATTACTAAATGAGCCTTGATTTTCCCCAAAATACCCCTCGCTAATGAGCCACTTACAATGTTGCAAAAATCGCTAGGCGCTACTCGAGTGGTCAACTGGGGATTAGCGAGTACTCGGCTTTGGCGGGGTATATTAGGATTTTTTTATGTATAAATTTAAAAATTATACATATAGCATATTCGTAAATCATATATGATCAAATATAATCAGTTAGTATCCAAATTGCCCAAAAAGTAAAACATATAAGGGCCATTCACATTTATCCCTTTAGTGTAATCCACTTAATCCAATTACAATAAGCCCAAAAGTGCAGCATATAAGGGCTATTAGTGTATATATGTATCTTTTGTACAAGTATAGGGGCCTTTTTGTTAATTCACAATACTATCTAGGTATATATATACTTATCTGTATCTTGTAATTTTATTTGGAACATAAACGTGAATCTTTACTAGCACCTTCATCTTCTTCATTTCAATGTGCTCTTGAATCAACTTCTAGTTCTCACAAAGGCCATTCACATTTATCCCTTCCCTAGTTTCCTCCACTGTTATCCCATCGCCTTCCGTTCACTGTAATCCCATCGAGAAGAAATCGGATTAGGGTTTCTGTTGGTCCCGTCAAGAAGAAACCGAACCAGAAATCAAAGAAGAAGGATCGATTAAGACTTGGTGGTGAGGAAAGAGCAACAATTGAAGAAGAATGGTCGATTTGGTCTTCAATCGCTGTCAAGTTTCCATGCAGCCAGTGTTGTAAAACTCGGCCTAGGCGGCCGAGTACTCGGGGAGTACTCGGAAATCGGCCACCTGCCGAGGTGATTCGGAGCTACTCGGCCACATTACTCGGATGTGGTCAAAGCCGGTCAAAACTTGGTCCTACTCGGCGTTACTCGGACCTACTCGGTCAACCTAAGTCAAAATATTTTTTTTGAATTTTTCAAAGGCATACGACACACACACACAACTTTATTGTTTAATCTTATCCATTTCCTCGCTTCCTCTATTTATCACGACTATGAAATCAATAGTCTCTCTTCCATTTTTTCTCATGATTGTGGACTGTACGAATCAATTTGATGATTTAAACAATTATATTTGTGTTTCTAACATATTTCTTGGGTTCTATGAACAATTATATTTATGTTCTGAGTATTTATCAACATACTATATGTATAATTTTCAAATTTATACATAAAAATCCCAATCCGAGTACTCCCCGCCTAGGCCGAGTACTCACTACTCCCTGGTCGGCCGCTCGAGTAGCGCCTAGCGATCTTTGCAACATTGAGAAGATGGGTAACCCGTTTCTACTCAAGATCCGCTCTTAACTCAAAATTCACGGCTTAAGCCTTTTGATGTAGGAAACTCTTCATTTGTTAGCCATTTTAGGAAATAAAGGAGGATGATTAGTGGTAAGTATTCTAAAAGTGGAATGATGACATCATAACCTCTTTTCTTTTAATATATATTAAAGATTAAAGATATTCAATGCTTATCAACCTCACAAGAGGCAAACGGCGAAATGTAAAGCAATTACATATAGACACATGAAATACTTATAATGATTATAAATTATGCATCCAAATCGAGCGTAAGTGGTGGTGCTAAAATTGAAATGATCTTTATTACACCGATTGTAATGATATATCGTAATTAATTAATTATGTAGGGAAAATGTATATTTTTAACTCCATATTCCAGATTTCAATCCTCCCTAAGTGTGGAAAGCAGATGTAAGCGTAACCTTACTCTCGATGATCAATGAAATTCATTGAGGTGTTCATAAAAGTTGAACCGGATGTGTTATCCGTAGATTGATTAGTTGGCCAGGAATGTGATGAGAGTTATTTATGAAAGTGAATAAGTTGTTAATTTTTTATTGTGTTCATATTATTTGGGGGAAAGCCATGGTTCATGTAAAGTACGTCACAGGCTGTTAAGGAAACAGAATCAAATCAGACTAAGAAAACTAATAAATTATGCCTAAAATCACTAAGAAATCGTTCCTACATCATGATTTCCAAGTATACTTGACATTCCTTCATATGCTCAAGTGCTCAACTTGCTACATTATATATATATATATATATATATATATATATATATATATGTACGTCACCGGAGAATAAAAGGAAACAAAATTAAATTAAACCAAAGACAATCCTCTTAATTTATGCCTAAATCACTCCCAAATTGTTCTTAATAATGCCTAAATCACACATCTAAATCAGTTCCCCATACATCTTACCTCTTTAACTTGATTCATCACTATAACATCTACCCCTACCCGTTTGCAATCAGTGAATGCATTCTTGGATCATTTTACAACTCAACTTATAAACGAATAATAAGAATTGGGTCTTGTGATTTCGTGTTATAATGAAACTCTTTTCGAATCGTTATGGAGTCAAATTATTGCATAGCTGTGAGGTTCTAATATGCATATGCTGATTTTTTGGGCACAAGCTTATTAGCTTACTTTATGCTGGTTAAATAACCAAAAAGGATAAGAGTGAGCATGGGAGAGGTAAAATTGTTGGGAAGAAGGGTATTTAAGTAAAAAGCATTAATAAGCTCTAGCCTAAAAAAATGGCTCCTTTCAAGTGGCTTATCACTTATGAAATTTGGCTTATTTTCCTATAATTAAGCTTAAGCTCACAAGCTAGATCAAACAGTTGTTTCTTCATAAGCCCAAAAAATAAGCTAATAAGCTCATAAGCCAAGAAAATAAGCTAACTCAACAGCCCCTTTAATATGTTTAGCCCTTCCACTTGGGAACCTGATTCTTGGTTATAAACTTATAATGACTGTGAACCGGTTATCGTAATGTGGTTTTTATCTAATGGAACCCCTAGCTCATGAGGTAGCATAGTTTTATCCACCCATAAACATCAACTAGTGGTGGATTTTGGGTAATAGAACAATTTTCCAAGAAGGATTTCGAAAAGTTATCTAGTGGGTGTTTGGATGTGCGTTTTGCTGCATATGTATGAAACTTAATATTTCTAAAATAATTAGTTTTGCTGCAGCATGTATGAAACTGATTATTTGACCCAGATAGATGGTCACTGATGAGAATCACTTTATCTGAACACTAAAAACTGATTATTTCGATTTGAAGCTGGAATAATCAGATAATTATTTTTTACAACACACATCTAAGCACCCCCTTAATTTTTCTTGGATCTTCTCTTGTCAAAGACTCCCACATGACAAAAGGTTAACTAACCTACTAGTCATTGAGAATATGATGTCCGTTTTTTTAGTACCGCCACAGTGTAGGTGAGACTAGTTGTGATTTCATTTATTATAATGTCTTACCAACTATATTAACTTGTTTGAGTAATTGCTATCTATGTTTAAAGGAAAACTTGGTTTTTTATTTCTATGTTAATTGGTGTTTGCACTACAGGCCATGAGTAGAGCTGCGATCTCTTTTGCAAAATTGGCAGATACTGCTCGTGAGGAACTTCCTAGTACCATGGCTGCAATCAGGCTTTCTGGCATGGAAATCAGTGATCTTACCCTTGAGCTGAGTGACTTAAGGTTAGCATAGATGGTTATATTTGAAAATCTATTTCTCTTAACCGTGCTTCACAAGATTCCCTTATTTTGTCACTACTGAAGGGAATTTTAGACATTTCACTTGGAACAAAATCTCGCGTCAACGATTAATGTTAATGATTAACCTTGAACATGAGGATGCTGATATCATTTTCACCAACCATTTACTTGAGGAAAAGATAACCAAATATCTCCGTGAAGATATTATCATGTAATCTTACGACTTCCTATGTCCGTTTTTGAATTCAGCCACGAGATCTCTGATGGGGTGAACAAATCTGCTCAAGCTGTGCAAGCAGCAGAAGCTGGAGTGAGACAAATTGGTTCATTGGCTCGAGACAAGACTATGTGTACTGTTTTAAACTCTTTCCCTATTAACTTGCTGCATATATACTTTTTTTCTTCTTCTAAAGGTGGCAAAACGAGTGGGTTGGCTCGAGGCACTTTTTTCCCTCAATCTGTTAAACCCTTTTTAATGAACAATGTGTCTGTTTAATTTAGTCACTATAAAGATATTATTATAGTTAAATATAATTCTTGGAATAAAGCAATTTTATAGGTTGTATGCATTAACAATACACATTGGGGACTTTGACCCATTCAACCTGTTTCCTTTTCTGCTATATTTTTTTTACCTTACCTATTTGCTCTCTTTTTATTTTTCATCCTCTCTCTTTGATGAATGAGATTAACATTTTGGCTTAATGATTTTTGTGAACAGCAATGATTCAGGAACGAGCAAACCTTCCAGTCATCTCCATACAACCAGTCGTTGCTGGGGTTGCCAAGAAGACTTCTCAGGCTGTCGGGCACGCAAGTAAAACGTTTATGAATATTATATCTGGAGATGACTCGGGTTCAGGAGATGAAAAAGCCGCCTCAAGCGACTCCATTGACATCTAACAATATCAGGGTTCTACTTCTCTTTTAGATGCTAATCGATATATGGATACATGCAGGTTTTACAGTGCAGTCTTTAATACATAGTGACGTTACCCTCGAAAATATTTCTATTAATCTAACTAGAATGCATGTGTAATTGTTATGAAAATATTTTTGTACATACTGTTTTGAAATCCAAACCCAAACCCAAAAGTTAAGTTTCTTACGGCAAAAGGCCATTCATCTTAAGCCTGATTGGAAGATGCTGCAACTGTCTTCTATGCAAGACGGATAGGTTTAACTGGCCAACTAGATGACTTTGCCCAAGTTAGGCTTCTTTCCTATCTCATAGATTCATACCATTCATTATTTCCTTTTGTTTTCCATTGCTTCTGGCCATCGACTCTGCCACAACCTTTGACTGCTGGCGGCTCCTCTCCTCCACACATTACTATTTTCTTGATCATTTTAGATATAAGGTTAGCTGTTAGATCCTTTGTGTATGTGTGCCTGTACTTAGGCGTGTTAGTGTGTTTGATGATTTGTGTAGGTTTTATGTGTATTCGTGTTTATATGTTTGTGTTGGATTTTAGGTGTTGAAGGATTTGAAATATATATGCAACCATTTGATCTTTTACATGAAGAAAAATGTGTTAATGAAGAAGTCTTGAAAAAGTAGATTGTTTTATTAGCATATCCAACATAAATAAGTAGAAAACACACCTTACATATATTTGTGTGTATGTGTGTGTGTTTGTTTGTTAGAGAAGATATATAAGATTTATTGTTTATGTTGTGTTTATAGTTTACTGTAGTTTATGGTGATGGTAAATTGGGAGGTGTTGATATGGAGCTTTAAAAACGGAAGATGGCTTAAGAATAGAAGATTGATAACGAAAAGGGTCAAGATCATTTCATCTCTGGAAAATTATATTTTTTTCGTATTAAATCTTTCTACTTCATAGTTTTATTCACAAGATAATGATATGTGTAATTTACTAATTTTCTCTCCTTATCTCCACTCTTGATCTTGTCATCTTGACATTTGGCTTGACCTGGCAAGTAGGAGCATAGGTAGAGAGATTTAATAGGAAGATTAAAACATGGGTGTTGTTAATAGTACTTTCTCTATACCCTACTTACTCAAACATTACAATTTTCAATGCACATCAATCATGGTTATATAGTCATAACACATCAAGAAGTCAACCAGAGACAGAGAGAGGGGGGGGGGGGGGGTGGGCGAAAATCCTAACTCTTAAAACGTCTCTTTCACCCCTTTATAGGATAGAGAGTATTGACCTTTTGATGTACTGTAAGTATGTAACATTGATTTGATATGTTTTGAAAATTGTGATGTGTGAGAGAGTGTGATATAAAAGAGAATTGTATAAAAGTCTATACAGTAGAGATATAAATTATGGGATAATGATTTACCAAAATCTATAATCATTTTTATATACACCAATCACTAGGCGTACTATATGTGTTAGAAAAATCTATCTAACAAGTGTCCTGGAAGTGGTGAATAGCACCACCATCATATCAGAGAGCTTCCATTCTAGAGAGTATGGCCTGTGGTCGGTTACCCTATATGGGTATCGACCACCCTTCACGTCGACGCCAAGATGTTATGAGATGCCGATTCGCAATATCCATGCTGAGGATGCCAACTAGGATGACCCACAACGACATTACACATGCTCCGATAAATTTATAGAAACACAATCCTAATATATCCCTTGTTGATTTATACACAACCATTCTTTCATATCTCAGAGATTTGAGAATCAGCTGCAAATATCAAAGTAGCAAAGGGTTACAAGCAATCAAGTATTGTACTCCTGCCATCCTGGAAATTGATTTTGACGATAATGATTACTATGCAAACAAATCAAGTATGAGCTGATTTTGATAATTGTAAAAAGGAAGACAAGAAGTATGTAGGCAGGCACAATCGCATCGGGTCAAGAATTGATAGTGAGCTCACGTTCCTTAACATTCAACGATTTAAGGGTCCTTTTTGCACGAATACATAAATTAAGGCCATTCCGAGTCGGTTTTCTAAACCAACAATGATCTTCGTCTTCTTCTTCGCTATTTGCAATCGGCTATCGTTCTCCTTCTCTCTTGTTTTTCATATCAGGTATTATGTCATCTAGAATTGACATGTGAAAGTGAATCTAGAATTGCTTATGGATTCATGAGATGTCCTTTTGAGTCTGATTTGTGCATTATTGATAGATTTAAGCTTGAAAGCTAGTTTGCTTTGATTTGTGAGCTTTGTTGAAAATTACTGTTGTGAATTGAGGAATCGGGAAAGCAATTGATAATTTAGGATGATTAAGTAATCGTACGTCTATTTCATTGATCAGTTTTCTTAAGGCAAATTTATTAACAACTTCTCAACTCCTAATTGTTTTGGCCCTAAATAGTCGACAAGTCATAAATAATCTCATTTTTTTTAATCCAAAACAACCCTAACCTAGTGAATTGGATCATGGAATTGGAATTTTGAATTAATCTTGACCTAAGTCGAAGCGGAAGTTGTAGCTCCCAAGTACAGTCGGATCTTTGCCGAAGCCTCTTCGGCCAAACGTATTTGATTCTTTACTTTCTGCATAAATAAGATAGTAGTATGTTAATTGTTAAGTATACAAGTAGTATTTATTATAATGGTTAATGATTATTACATAACATGTTCAAAAAACCAAAAATAAAATAATAATAAATAAGAAAAAATGGACAAAATTAACTATACTCGCTATCTTCCCCGTCTTCTTCCTCTCCATTTTCAAAATCTTCAGAGAAAGAAAGCTTAGGATTAGCTTCAATTTTCCTCTTTTTTAGTTTTTGTAACAGAAGCTCCTCATCTCTAAATTACGGTAGATAGAAAAAATAAATAATTAGCAAAAGCTGGTAAATATAACTTCAAACATGCAAATAGCCATAAAAAGGTGAGTTTTTTGTGTTCTAGTGAGTAATAAGATGTAAAACATCTCAAAGTCTAATTAGCATAAAAAGGGGTCTCTATACAATCAACAAAATGTGTTTTTTGTGTTCGATGCTTAGACCGTGCGTTGTACCTCACCCGATGGCATCGGGTTGCATCGAGTAGGCTCGGGAACACCAAAACGTGTACATCGGGTAGTGCTCTCGGGTATCGATACTCGATCGAGAAGCAACTCCCACCCTCACCCCCTCTCCAATGTCCAATTTTGTTAATATAAAAATAAAAAAAAAGTGGAAAAAGTTTGGGTAAGGAAAGGGAAGGTATAACACTTAATTTGGGCAGGGAGAAAGAAATGGAAAAGGGAATGATATAGCGCTGATGTTACATTGGGTAAGGAAAAGGAAAATAAAAAGGAAAAGGTAACCCATAACACATGACCTTAGAAGCTTCATATCATTAAGGTCATTTACGTGTTTAGTGATTTAAGTGGTGTATGAGAGAAATGTTAATTACATAACTAAGCTTTAGAGGGTTAATTGAGACATTTTTCCATATTTAAAAGCAAACACCGACAAAAGGCAAAAAGTTTCGAGTCACACCAAGCGTAGATCTTTCTCCAAATGTTTTGTGATGAAAGACAAAGCACAAAACAATGCTCTTTATTTAAGTAGTATGTGACAGTGAGAACAACACCATTTAAGTTAGGTGTACTTAAATGCATGAACAATTTCTCCTAAATAAAAACCCATTATGCCTTTAAATCAATATAATGGTAATAATAATAAAGATTGTACTATAAAATTTGAGATCCAATTTTAGGGTATCAATATTACTACATGAGGTATAAGTAGCAAGTCGTTTCTAAACCAGAATGCCATATCTAAACAATAAGTGATGATTTTAATGTCTAAATCGTATTCATATTTGAGTGTTTGTTTTACTCAGGTAGTTTGAATCAACCATCAAGGAAGTAGAGGTCGCTGGCAACTATGGCGTGAATAATTTTAGAGGAAGAAAATTGAGGTTTGCTACTAATTTCTTGAAGTTTAACGTTTTATGAAGTTAAATGGTTTTTAGATGTATATATATTTCTTATTTATTTAGAAAAAGAAAGAAAACAAACATTCTTTACATCTTAGAAGCTCTGAATTAGATTAAGATTATCAAGAGATTTTTTAACAAACAAACCATGAAAACCTCTCTTTTATCTTTTTTTAAGAAAGATAATGTAACATCCTCAGATTGGGCCTAGTCGTGTTCGAATCTGGTACGTCAAAATCTCGAATTAAATATTGAATAAAAGA
>JAUEJL010142517.1:0-10714 GCA_032274825.1 Drosophyllum lusitanicum | reverse complement strand
TTGAAAAGATATAGGGTTGAAAAGGGTTGGATGTGGGGGTTTGTGGGGTAAGTTGGGTTGAAGATGAAAGATGATGTTGATGCTAATGTGGCACTGCCGCAGTAGGGTAAGTTGGGTAAGTTGAGTTGGATGCTGGTGGTCTAATACTTTACATACTTCAAAGGGTTTTTTAAAAATTTATTTTCTCTATCTTCTCATCTCGTCTGTTTTTGTTTATTTGTCACTCCTCTCTTTCTCTCTCATAAGGCACTTCCCTACCGAGAAGCAAGTCATTTACCGGTACCAATATGTTGTGTGCGGTGTTCACCGGTGGTACCGCATGCCACATCAACGGTACCATTACTTTGCTTCTTCCATTCATCATGCTCTCATATTGAAAACAACACAAGAGAACTTACAATGGTATTTAAAAGCATATCTCGTTTACATCTTATAATTAATTGTTACGTTGTTTAGTCTTTTAGAAACACTCTATTCTAACAATTTAACAATTCACAAACTACATGTTAACTTAACTACGACAACAACAAATTGCATTACTTTCTTCAACATGAAAACCAATTAAAGTTCATAATTTACAAACTTTTAGACTATGGTTTTGTGTTGACGGATCAGTATCCTAGTCCTAGAAATATATAATATAACTAATAACCAGCGTAATATCAAACATAAATTTAACACTTCACATTTTACAATTTTCATACAAATTGTAACAAAAAACGTACCCTTGATTTGTATGTCTTGTTAGGTCCCGTTTATTTTACGGAATTGAATTGAATTTTTTAAGAATTCTATTCCTATATGATTAGATTCCACATTCAAGTTTTGTGTTTTAGCATAGGTCCTCCATCTAGACTCAATCAACCTTGAAGATGCTTGATCTTGAAATCTGAATGTAATATGCTTCAAGACTAGAGAATTCCGATTTGTTGTTGATCTCAATTGTATCAAGTATCCAACGTATTGAAGCAAATCATATAATAATTATGAGCGTAGTGCAATTGTAGTTGAGGGAATACCCCAAGAACACACAGTATATGGAATATTGAAATGCTTAATTGATTTAGAGTAAAATACAAAGGTTATATACCCATATGGGTTTACATATTATACCCTATACTAAAATACAATTAGAAACAAAACTATAACTAAAATGGTAAATTGACACAACTTGGGTTTAACAAACTAAAATGGTAAATGGACACAAATTGGGTCTAACAACGTCCGTTACAGGACCTTCAATACATGGCTTTTGGACATGTTAACCTCTAGGGTGAGCTTGATACCAAAACCGGTACCGAACCTGAAAGTACCGAAATTAAAACTAATGATTTATTGGAACCAAATACCGAACTGAAAACTTATAACCAATACCAGTTCAGTTGGGAGATCCCAAGTCAATACGTTCACCGTATTCAGAACCGGACAGAACTAGTACCAAACTGAAATTGTTGATTTCTTATAACCGAGTATCAAACAAAAAACTTATAACCAGTATCTATTTGATTCAAAAAAATTCAGTCAAAACACCCACCCCTATTGACCTCTAGTAAGCTATCAAGTTCCCCCGTTTGGCACCAGATTTTAATATGGTGCTAAACTTTGATGTAAATTTGTGTTGTCTATTACGGAGTGTATACTATTTATTTGTATATATTCTATTCTTTGATCATTTAATCTAGATCGTCAATTATACTAGGCTTGTGCTTTGTGAAATGACATGGGTGGGTCAGATGACGGCCCACTCCAACCCATTAACTCGAAACCCTGTAAATAGGCTACTTTCACCGTTTTTACTGTTGGTTACAGAGTTAGAGACAGAGTTGTTGGTTGGCGCAGCCGGTGGACATCATTCAGCATGCCTCATTTTACGTAGCGTCACAATCCAAGGTTTGAAATTAAAATCAGAAAGAAAGAAAAAAAAGGCAACATCAAGTATTTGTAACTGTCGAAAACAAATCTATGAAGCCACCAGACAGTCAGATACTCAAAAGAGCTAGAGTGAGTGAGTTAGGTTACATTTACTTAGATTTCTTTGAGGCCTTGCGTTTTTTGAGTTTTTCCCTGGCAGCTTCAAACTCTTCTTCAGTAGGTTCGGAAGATGGTTCACCTCCACCATATTTACTAACCAGGGATGAAAACATCGCGTCTACCCGCCCTTTTCTATCACTTTGCCTCTGTGAAATAATGGCGTATAGGTCATCTGACTCTTTCTTTGATCTACCACCATCATCACTAGAAATCATCAAAACACACATTTCAAAAACATTAATATGCTCGTATAAGATTTTATGATATGATCATATGAAACTTACTTCCCCCTGCGCTGCAATGGGTTTGTCGGTGGTTTTGTTTCAGAAACATTTTTTGACCATTTCTGGTATGATTTCGTGGACTTCAGCTCTCCTGCAAGTGATAGCTTAGTAAGAAGATTTGTATATTTTATGTGCGGAAATTTCCATCTTAGACTCCATTAAAATATCACATCAGAAATCCTAACCAACAGAGATTGCCTCGTCAAGGATATCCTTGAATCTGTGTGAATCAAGCTTGGGATCTGAGCATAGCATGGAGCAGAAGAGCCTGTGAGAGATTAAACAAATATGTTAGAGAACAAACCTCAAAAGGGAAATGAATCATATGTTACAAAATGACCATATACCTGTCCATATGACCTTTGTACTTCTGGTATTGATCAATCAGATCATTTTTCTCAGACTCGGATCCTCTGTAATTGGACTCAAACTCTTCAATATCGGCTTCTGTAACCTACACGAGTGTTTGAGCTGTCCATCTTATAACATGATATACATTGATGTTTATACATGTTTCTGAAGGCTTATAATATACTAGTAACAAAACCTTTTTATACATAGACTGGAAGAATTCCTTCAAATTTTGAACCACGTCCCCAGCAAGATCCTGTTAATAGATAAATAAATCCAAAAAAGTTCAACATGATGATTGAAAAACCTCCAGAGTCCAGATAATAGGTTATGATGTGGGGTTACTCACAGCATCATCAACACAGCCTGTCTGATCATAAAGCGCCCGTTTATCTTCATCACCAAGTATTGAAATAACTTTCTGCAGCTGCTGAAATTTTTCTTTGGCATCCTAAAAATGTGTATGATCATGTTAAGAACTGGTTTAAAATGTCTGAAGATTTATTTATGAATCAAATGACATAACGAGATTTTGATTTTCACCTCATCACCAGGGTTCTTATCAGGATGTAGCCGCAATGCCAGTTTATGATATGCCTTTTTTATTTCCTGCTGAGATGCTGTTCTTTCCACCCCAAGAATCTACAAGACAACAAGTTATGATAAATTTTATTTTTGGTTAAGTGTATATGTAACCATAAACAGCTATGGCTACTATAACCATCTTATTTACTAATTAATGTCACGTCTAGCCTACAAATAATCTACTTATATTCTTATATAACCTTTTAGAACATTATGCATTCTATATCTTCGGATTTAAAAGTCACAGCTAAGAAGTTTCAGAAAAAAAAAAAACCTGGCAGAAATAAACAAGAAGAGCCCTAACCAAAAAATAATAATTTGTCCTTTCAAATAACCATATCTTATATGGGCAACCCCGGATTGTTAACCAGTCATCAAAAGGCTCTTCTAAATTTAGAGCATAACTTAAATACAGGATACAAACCCTCGTGGGTTAACCAATACTCAGACCCTTCAAAGTTCGTATATTTCTACTCATACCAAGTATAAAGACAACACCTTTTATCCTAATTTCCGTCAAATGATAGCCTGAATTTGCTACAGTACAGAGGTTCGTTCAAAAAGATATAGTAACGAATGAAACTGTGAAGGAAATCGAGAAAAGGGTAATAAAACATATAAATTAGGGTTTAGCAATTGACGAGGACAAGAACAAAAAACTTCAAATAATCAACAGAACGAATCGGTTTTGGTAGTATCTAATTATCTATTGACACCGAGAGTAACGCGATTAACCCATTCTTCGATCTTCACCTTTATGTCTATTTGACAATAAAGAGCCCTAATCTAATACGAAAACAATTTTAGAAAGGTGCCCTAAATCTTTGATTGAGGTCTAAAGTTAGATAAAATACCTCGTACAAGCTCTTATCATTCGAAGAGGATGAAGATTCACCGGGATTTTCTTGTTTTTGTTCATCTTCTATGTTTTCTTCATGAACCGTGGTCTTCTTTCGTTTACCCATTTCAATGCAGAGATCGCTATACTGTAAGACAACCCAGTCGAAGCAAATCAGAGGGAATGTGTGGAGGAAGGAGAGCGTTTAATGAGAGTAAGAAGCAGAAAAGAAAGTTCGAGAGTTGGATTTTCCCGCCATCGTGTTCCTAATTCCCGCCATGGCCGCAGGAGTCATCAGTCATCGTTTAGTAGTAGCGAAATGCAGCGTTTAAAAAACAAAGAGGCGTGTACAATGGCTTAAGTTAGCGGTGTTCAAAAAAATTGAAAACTGAATTGATTCGTATGGTTCTAAATCGAGAAAAACGATATCCGGACTCGAAAAATCCGAAAATAAGAGTATACAATGAGTAGCGGTGGTTCGGCTCTCTACATTTACTATCCGCGGGTACCCGTCCCGCCTCGTATATATTTAGTTTATTTAGAAAAATATATTTTAATTAGTATTTCATAATAAAAATTTACTAATCTTAAGAAAATATCCGTGTTTTCTTCATGTACCCCTTATTGCCATTAATTTTGTTATCTTCTTTTTTTGAAAACCTTCATCAAGCCATTACGTTATCACATAGGTGATCAGCGATTCTAATAAAGCGATACAACTAACTTATAGACAAGTAGTGACTTCAATTCTTCATACTCTTAATTTCATTTTCTAGTATTTATATAGTGTTAATGGTTTTAATTTATCATAAAATAACTTTATTTTTCTAGTTTTTTGGTGTAAATCAAAACACATTATAAAATGCGAGTAGCTGTGAACCGAACCGCGGGTATCCGCTTCTTTTCGGTTCAGTTCGGTACGATTACCCATTCCGCACAGTTCGATTTCGGGTTGTAAATTTAGGTACCCGTCCCATATATGCAGCTCTTAAATTTCTCACAACCCGCTCTGCTCCGCCCTGTGAACACCCCCTGAGTTTTGGTTTGCTTGTAATTACGCCGCTTACATGTAGCTTGATTTTATATTTTGTGACAGCGGATGTGTTTTTAGTTAACCAACCGTTATCCTCTATTGTTAAGATTTCTTTTGTGCATTAAACAAGAAGATAAAGTGTTTTCTCATCTATGTACCAAGTACCAATCACATTTAAAAACTTATCTCTTTTACTCTATTACTCTCTCCCTCATCTTTTATCTCTTAATCTGCAACGCAAATCGCCAACATAAAAGGACTTTAAATAAAAAACACTAAGTAGTTGTTGATTGTTCTTCTATCTACTGTTGACGTCTTTATATGTGTGTTCCGCAACAGAGATGAGACCCTCCATCGGATTACTCGGTGGCAAGCTCATCTTTTCATCTCCACCACCACCGTGTATATAAATTATGTTTTAAGATGGAAGCTTAAACATTATACTAACCTAAAATTAAAAAATAACCTCTTTTATTTTGTTCACTTTGACATGAGCTATTCAGATTAGATTATTTAGTTTTTATTTGATTGACGTGTTTTATTATTATCTTAATTTAGCCACACACCCATACACATTAATAATTTTTATCCCCTACATTGAATTAATAAATTTCAAAATAAGTATTTATCTTCATAAAAAAAAACTGGAAAATTTTCATTTACATCCTTATAAAACATCAAATTACGTTTATATTTTTATAAAACTTAAAATTACATCTATATCCTTATAAAACCTTTAAATTCTTGCATATATCCTGATATTTGATTTAATCACAGCTAGACTATTTAAAAATTTAAAAACGTGATTTTCAAATTAATTTATAATTAACTTGCAGAAATACCCTTCTTTTTAGCAAATAAAAAGTGGTTTAACATAAAAAAGCATAAATGCAGGCCGTGGATATCTGAATGACCCGTTGAGTTTGACAGCAGTCTTCTTTAGGCAATTTTGGCCCATAAATATTTTACATGAGCCAACAAACAAACCTAAACTATTTTAATAAAATTTAATCCACTTATTTCGTAACCAATATAATTTTCAAAACCTAATCATTATCATAACCCTTCAAGGCTAGTCAACTTAATCAATCACGGTAGTTTTTGCTATGCCACCAACTTTGACTTTGATTTTTTTCTGAAACAACTAACTACCTACCTATTGAACAGCTTTTAAATCTCTCACCATATATGATTTGTTGTCCATGGATGACACAAGTGAACTAACATAGAAAAAGATGATTGTTTAGGGAAAAAGTTATCTTTTCAAATAAGGTTATTTAAAAGTTTTAATTCTAAGGTGTTAAAAGTGGAATAAAACTTTATAAAATTAAATCATAGGGGTCACTTAAATCAGATTGATCTTGCTTGATTTCATTTAATTAAAAGATTACAAGCACAATCACAAAATACAAGATGTTGAAAACAAGAACGAAATTTTAATAATCATGAAATTACCAACCATTTTAAATTTATTTTCTTTAAGACTTGAAGAAATTAATTTTATCTAAATATAACCCAAATTTTTTTTTTTTTTTGGTACATGTTAGCATGCACACTTGCACAGTAAAGATGGGAGAGTGAGAGCATGGCATGGGAAACACAATTAACAAAAAGTGACCCCTCCTCTACTGTTCCTGGATGCTTATTATATATAGATTTGATTGATATTTTCATCGACAAACAATTTCGGTCATATCGTTTTTCTTAAATTAAATCAACTCCGTCCGACTTGTTCAATAATAAGGACAAAAATGCTGCCCAAAACTATTTTATATATTGTTGGGGACTTACTTTGGTATCTTTAGCTGTCGTTTAATGCTCTACCAGTGTATATATACTTTGGTATTTTATATATTTTAGCTGTCGTTTTATAATCATCATACGTTAATTAATTACATATACGCATTCAGTAAGCTAACAAACATTAAAACAAACACACATACACATAAACACGATGCCTTGAGAACTCAAGTTCATTGAAAAACCCATGGCACACTATTCAATTGAGTGTTTACATGTATTCAATTAATGGTTACTAAAATTTAATAGATTTTTTATTTTAAATTGAATTTAATTATTGCCTTCAAAGTTGTTAGAACTGGGTGAAAAAAGTGATTCTAAAATCGTATGTAAGCCTTGACTATTCGAATCTGATCTTTCGACCCTATGCCTGAGTTAATTAGAAGTTAAAACATTTATAATATTGGTTGCATCTGCTTACACGTCAATTTTTTTATCAGTGTCGTAAATTTCTTAAGGTGGTGTTTGATTGGCAAGATTCTTTAGGAATACGAGGGAATTAGAATCCAATGTCTAAGGATTCCCATGTTTGGTTCAAATTTACCTAAGGAATTGGAATCCTTGATTGAAAAACTTTCCGTCCGTCCTCTTACGTTTGGAATTGAGATTCCTTCCTCCTCTTCTCTACTTCTTACCATCGACAATTCACTCCTTAGTCACCGACGACAATCAACGGTGACTGCGAGGGTGGTGGAGGTTGGCGATCAACGACCTGCTAGGGTGCCGGTGGAGGCAAAGGCAACCGGCGACCAACGAACAAAGACTTGCTTGGCGAGGACCTCTCACTAGCGACGCAACTCCTCCCACGGTTTGGCGGCGTTATGTCTCACGTAGACCCTCCCACCGGAGACGTAACTCCTTCCACCTTTCTGTCGACGATGTTGTAGGTGTGTGTGGGTGCCAATTAGGTCACCGATGTGTTCCCTCGGGTGCCGATTTAGGGCATGATAGTGGGTAGTGGGGCGGGGTCGATTTGGTTAGCGCACAATAGTGGTGAATGGTGGCCGGTGGTGATAGGGAGGTGGCAGCTTAATTAGGATTTCGATTACAAGTGGTGGTGGTGGTGGTTATGGTTGGTGGGAACGTGGTCTACAATTCCAATTCCAAGTGCATTTTTACAATCAAACACAACAGGTTAGGATTTAAATTCTAAATCCAATTCCTTCATATTCAATTCTTTCACATATTCAAATTTCATTCAAAAACATTCTGCAAATGTTCCCTAAGAGTTTCAAAGTAATGTTATGGATCTCTACAAAAAAAATTTAAGAAAAAGAAGGCACTAGGCGGAGTTGAATAATAAAAGAGTCTGGAAATAGTAATTAATTAAAGATACATAGTAGAATTAGACAATTAAAGGGAGCAAGTTCTGAAAAAGTTTCAAGTCAAAGTTTAGATCAAAAGCTACTTTTGAGGGGAGTAAAAAAAATTAGAAGAAAATTCAAAGGTGCTGAAACAGCGAATCCAACCCTCGAGCAACATCTATGCATGATCAAGAAAGATTATTCTCGTATTGTTCCGGTGAATACAAAAGAGATTATCATGGTTGCAAATTCTGATAAGCTCGAGGCTTCTACTACAAACTGTGATAAACAACCATCACTGTAACGTCCCAAAGTTCAAAAGTTTATACAAAAGGGTGTTATAAATATTACGAGGTTTTTACGAACTAGAGGGGTTAAAACCGTCAAAACTAAAGATAATAAGTTGAGGGGTTGAATAAATATATGAGCAAAGTTGTGTGTGTGTGTGTGTGTGTGTATATATATATATATGAGTAGCAAGCTTGTCAAACACACACACACTTTATTTCTCAAAAGAAGAAGAAGCTAGAGCCGGCCAAGTGTTAATTCAAATATAAGCAATGAGAAACAACAGAACTTAGTAACAAACAATCATCATATCAGATTGATAAGCTTCAAGGTATGTTTGTATTTTTAGTTTGAAGTTCTAATCGTTTAAAGCATGAAAAATGGTGAATCATCGTTTTTAAGTGTTATTGATGTTTGTTGTTGTTTCTATGGATATATTGGGGTGTAAGATAACACTCCCGTGTTGTTTAAAATCGAGTAGGAATTGATTTGATATCAAGAACAGCAACTGTGTTCTTCATGAGGCAATGATGACCGAATTCGGTTATAAGGTGGTGACCGAATTTGGTTGAAGTAAGTGGGTGATGACCGAATTCGGTCATGGTGATAGAATTCGGTTGAGTGGTTAGTTTTCGGTTGATGTTGGATTTTGGTTGAAGTCAGTGATGACCGAATTCGGTGATGGTGACCGAATTCGGTTGAGTGGACAATTCTATTGTTGGTTTTTGGTTGGCAAGGAGTTAACCGGAATTTGGTCATAATGATCGAATTCGGTCGTAGAGACTTATATTTTAGATCAGTTTGTTCAGTTTGTAATGCTTAGTTATTCTTTGGTGTAGGGAGGTGCCTGAGCACTTTTCAGAACACATATTTGTTTAACACAACATTCAGTTACAAAGTGAGTTTACTATTCCTTTTGTATAAACAATATAAAAGTATTCGTGGTGTGTTTTATATAACATATTTGATATGTGTTAAAGTTGTTATGCATGTATACTGTATAGTGGTGATATGTAGCTATGTACATGTTTAGTGTATAGGTATATAGCTACGCATGTGGTGTAGCTATATACCAATGCAAAGTTAGGGTACATAGTTACGCATGTGGTGTAGTTGTATACCAAGACAATGTTAGTGGGTATGGCTATGCAGGTGGTGTAGATATACTCCAATATGGTGTTAATATGAATATTTTTGCAGGTGTTAAAGCATAGATGAGAGATCCTGGAGAGGTTTCACTTTTGTTATGTGTTTATTAAGTTAGTTTGTATGCTCGCTAAGCGAAATCTTATGTTGTTATTGATGTTGTTGTTGCAGGTGGTTCAAGTTCCAGTAAGGGTAAGGTCTCAGCTCCATGATGGTTTGGATAGCTCCAGGTGTTTTAAAAGAAAACTTTTGGGCACATCTTTTGTACTTGTTAACACATTGTAAATAAGATCAGTATTTTGTTAAACTCTAATAATCTTTTGGTGCTAATAAATAAAGAATACTTTTAAGTTAATTTTGAGAAACTAGTGTTACAATCAACGATGACTAGTTTTTGAATATCTCTTGAAGATTCAAAATTCAAAGAATGATCTAACGTTGAACGCATAAAGAAAAAGAATCTCTACATATTCTAAACAAGGAGATTGTTTTTGATGCTTAAATAAATTATTTTTGTAATTATGCTTAATTATAAATTGAATACAAAGGGGAAGAATGTTAGATCTTTAAAAATTATGTTCAACACAATTTAGTGAAGTTTGTTATTAATATGATACTAATCGTAATATATGGTAGATTATGTAAATACTCAATGGGTATATAAACACTATAATTCTTCCATAATTCAATAAACATTTAAATTACTCTTAAAGTATGTATGCTCTTGGTGTATTCTCCCATACTCAATTGCACTAAGTTCATTATCAACGAGTAGTTTACTTTAATTACTATTAATATTTCATACAATTGAGGTCCTACAGGATGATCCACAATTATACATACAATTTTGTATATAAAGAGTGTTCTTATTGTTAGTGCAATCAAAGAATAAACATTTATTTAAATATTTTGATGACACAATTTTAATATTTAACTAAATTTAAATATATTACAAAAATCCAAGTTAATATGAAAATAATAAACATTTATTTAAATATTTTGATGACACAATTTTAATATTTAACTAAATTTAAATATATTACAAAAATCCAAG
>JAUEJL010142506.1:0-10715 GCA_032274825.1 Drosophyllum lusitanicum | reverse complement strand
ATACTTAATTATATATATATATATATATATATATATAATTAAGTATGAATCATGACAAAGTACCCCCGTAATAGAATTTTAGTGGCTAAAGTATGAAGAGGTAGACTTGAGGGACTGAAACTGTAAATATTATATATATATATATATTGGGGTGTGTGTGTGTGTATACATCAGAATTTGACTCGTTTTGAGAGTCCACTTTTCTAGAGTCTTCGAGAAGAAGAGAAAAGGAGAGAGAGTGTGATGCTAAAGTCTCTAATTCTTGATCCTTGATGGTTGCATGTTGATAAAGAGTGAAGATTAAGGTGTTTAATCTTGATTTCAACCCAAATTTGGTAATTTTAGAAGATGATCAAATTGGGAGACCTCATATTCGTGAGTTTTAATACTTGAATTTGTTTAATTTCATTGTTAATTTGATTATTAGACCCAATCTTGTTGTTGAATTGAAGTTTTGAGTAATTGGTCAAATATATATCAAGTTGTGTTAGTTAGGTTTTGATTCAAATGAAGATCAACCAAATTATTCAATTGTTGGTTATTTTGGGTCTCTTTCTATGTTCCCTTAACATTAGAAACAAGTTTTAGTTACTGTAATTAAGTTTGTGTATGATATAGTTCAAATTTAAACAAAGGTTCAAAATGGGTTTTCTGCAGGTTCTCGCAGCGCGAGCCATGCTGGTCCATCCCATGATTTTTTCTAGTGATTTTCTCACTGTGCGAAGCCCCGATTCAGCCCTATACACTTGCTTTAAGCATTCTAAATCCTAGTTATGACCTTGGGATAATTCTCTATGGTCCATATACAAGTTTAAAGTGTTTTAAGTACTAGAACAGTCATTATAAAGGCCATGATCACTAAGCTATTATTATAACTCTTGTTTAGATCGAGTTGAGCTTGATCACTTGACATTTGGCATTTGTGTAGTGGTGGTACTGAGTTGTGATTCTCATCACACCTTTCAGGTGAGTACACCCTGCGGATACTAGCTTTCATAAAAGAAAATAAGTCATCATGATTATGATTATATCTGTTTAGCAACTTGATTTATGAAATCTATGGGTAAAAGGATGTGGAACTTGTGGAATATTTTATGATGTATATGATTAATAGAAATCAAGTGAGGCCAATGCTCCACTTAGGAGAGGCCTATGTTCTTGATTTGTTTATACATGATAATTACTTGTGACAAGGTATTGCACGTAGGAGTACATTATAATTATTGTATTAACTCAAATGATCATGTATTGATGAAATGTGTATTACAGACGTGGTGTGATATGGGCATTGAGATGCCAATTGTGAATATTGTTTATTAAGCTTTCGTACCTAAGAACTATGGGTATTGTGATATCCAATTGCTTATTGTTGAACTTTTAAGTGCTTGGGTTACTTGGCCTTGATGGCATGTTCTTTATGTGACCCTTGTGGTATGAGTTATAGTCCAGACTAGTCTTGTTTCAATTGCACATCCAATTGTGTTTCTAACCACTTTGGGCGTGTGTGTGGTTCAAGAGGCTGCGACTAACCGAACCATGGTACACGTGTGTGGTATTATAGAGGGATGTTGCAATTGGTGGAGTCGGGGTGATAGTACCCATAATAACCGTGTGGTTCAAGAGGCTGAGGAGCGAACCGAACCAGTATATACACGAGTGGACTTGGAGAAAAGGTCATTCGCTCTAGGTAACCGTTGTATGGTGGAATGCTTTGTGCTCCCCCACCTTGACAGGGAGATGTGGTTATCCCCCATGTGGGCATGTATTGACTGTGGCTAGCTACCACGTGGAGATGCTATTGCTTCATGGACTGACCCGCATCATTGTGTGCAATTTTGTGGAGATCCCTATGTGGTTCCTTATGTGTACTATTATTTGCTGTATTTATTGTCAAACCTGAGCTTTTAAAATATGACGACTTGGTTTTGAAAGATAAATATTTATCGTGGTACTCACTAGCTATATTTTATAGCAAACATATGTATAAAAATGTTTTTTGTATCCGCAGGTAGACTAGTGGCCTATGTGAGGCGAGTAGATGCTTTGGACATTGCTATGGTTTGCTTGAACTAACTAGTAATTCTGGATTTCCTACTTCATTGTTAATGGTTGTGAGATTGACTTTTGTAATACCAAAAGTTTGGGATTAAAATGATAAGTTCATGATTGAACAATTCTTCAAAGGTGCAAAGATATTTAAAAGAAGTTTATATTACTACAAGCTTATGATGCTTCCGCTTTAGTTAAAAAAATTTATATAAATGGATTTAAAAAAAAATTAAATTTGGACTGAAATTCTAGGTGTTACACCCTCCCCCATCCCATTTCCCCATCGACTTTCGAGGACAATAGTTAATTTCAAATGTTGATAGAAAGTGATTAAACTCAGAATCTCGACTACTCAACGTAATAGTCAAAGGTATCATTCTCAACCTAGAATCGTAGACAAAAAGTTTTTAAACGGCGATTGTTCATCTCATATATACTTGTAGATTGTTCAATTTTGTTTTGATTTCATATTATTTTATCAATTTCTTGGTTACAAAATTAATTCTTAGTCTAGTATGTTGCATAAATGTTGTTTGATACTACAGTAGGTGTTGAATGGTTGGGTATTGTTGCACAAACTTTTGGCTAACAAATCAATTCTTGGTTTCAACTAGAATAGTGTTGGTACTCATGGTTAGATTATGATTTGAATTCAACATTTACTTCCCTGAAAACTGTTATTACTTTTTAGATTTCCATTTCTTGATACTTGGAACATTGAATACTGATTCAAGATAAATAACGGTGCTTCAAAGCTTTTTATTCGAAGTCATCCAATTGTAAGTTTTTTCCACTTTATCTACGGTTTATATTTCACAGGAATGTCGCATATTTGACTATAATTTAATTACTTTAAGGGCCCTTTCTAAATCTTTCCTCTGGACCCTAAAAATAATTGAACCGGCCCTTTCTTTTTTTGCCGGTTGGAGAAGCATCGTAGATTATGGTTCAGGAAGCATGTTCTAATGGGTTTTTCAAAGGAATTAAACTCACGAGCAGCAACAGGAACATTTCCCACCTTCAATTCGCAGATGAGACTCTTTTCTTGGGTAGGTGGTCGAGATCAAACTTTGCTAACCTTCTAAACATTCTTGGTTGCTTTTCTAAAATTTCAGGTCTAAAAATCAATGTAGCAAAAAGTTCTTTGCTGCGAGTTGCTGTAAACGAGATGGTTGTATACTTGTATGATCTTTAGCTCGAGAGTTTAGATGCAAGTCCTCCTCGTTCTCATTTACCTACTTGGGCCTTCAAGTTGGCTGCAATATGAGGCTAAAAATTCATGCAATGAAGTCACTGAAAGAGCTCAAAAAAGATTGTCATCTTGGAAATTGTAGAATTTGTCGATCGGAGGAGATTAACATTGATCAATTCTGTTCTTTATGTTCTCCCTTCGTACTACTTTTTATTGTTCGAAGTCCGGGAATCTGTACTTTCTAAACTGGAGGCAACAAGAAGGAAATTCTTATGGGGCATGAAGCAAGACAAGAAGAAAATCTCATGGGTATCATGGCAAAAATGTCTACGCAGTAGAGACAATGGAGGGCTGGGAATTTCCGGCCTTAAAATAAAAACTCATGCCCTCTTGGCAAAATGGGTATGGAAATTTTTGAAGGAAGATGGAAGTACATGGAAAGATGTCATCTTGGAATTTCATGGGAAAGATGGTGGTATGAACATAAGATCCTTAAAAGTTGGTAAGAATGTATGGGAATCTATCATGGCTACTTGTAAGAGCCTAAAAGTTGGAGACTTGGGTTTTGTTGAGGTGTCGATCAAGGGACATATGGATTTGGAGCAATGGCTATTGGAGTGAATGGTCTTGGCGAATAGAATTTGTGGGGGAGATTGCTGGATGACTTTCAAAATCTGGTTGATCTCTTATCGAGGGCAAGATTTAGCACTTCCAGTTCAGACTCAAGGTTTTGGAAATGGGACTCAAAAGGAATCTTTTCGGTGAAGAAATTGTCCAAGTTGCTATATCGCAACTCTCTCAATCCTCCAAGAAGGAATCATTGCAACGATGGCTGGTCTTGAATTCTCCCGGCAAAGGTTAACATATTTTTTTGGCGGTTCTTCAATAATGCTATTCTCACAAAACTTAACCTGGTAATCGAGGAGTCGTACTGCCATCCTCCTTTCGTGTTTCCTGTGACAATCATTTGGAAACAATTGACCATTGTTTAATGTCAATTGGTTGACCTGGTATGGAAAAAATTTGGTCTTGGTGGAAATTATCGTGTCCAAGACTTCATTCTTGGGAGAACTTAAGGTTTATGAACTCGTTTTTAAACGACAAGGAGTTCCCGAATAAGGTTTTTAAGCATGCGTGTTGAATTGTTTTATGGTCTATATGAAAGTGAAGAACCTGTATTTGGCATTTGGAGGATGATAGTGTTGTCAATATTAAAAAGGAGGATATCTTTGCTAGTATACAAAGCATCTCTGCTTTTTGGATAGATAGCAAACCACTGCCCTGCTTAACGCTTATCTGTGGAGAGTTGCGGTTCAAAACCGATCGATTCACTTAAGTAAAATTTTTCCAGCTCATTTGTATGTTGGCTTTCCTTGGTGTAATGTTTTAATGTAGTTATCTCAACCTTTGAGACTCTTGTACTTTTGAGTTTGAAATTAATACAATCCTTGGCTTTTCAAAAAAAAATGTACAAGTCTATCCAACCCGATCCACCTTTTTTGTTAACCGACACAACTATCTCCTATACTATTACCATAGAATCCTCGGAGTAATCTGAGACAAACCCAGATGTACAAACCTACGAGGCCCTGCACTTTCTCAAACAATCATATCTTTTAAAGGGATTTTCCCGGTTCGGTTTCCCACGGTGGTGAGAGCCCCCAGGATTTGATCCATTGACCTCCCCCGTGGGAGCAAGTGGACTATTCAGTGGACTACCAAGGTGATGGTTTCTCAAACAATCATATAACTAGTATAAATCATTGCATAAATAGTAGAAAGAAATATTAAGGATAATTATACAGTCAAGTATTTGATTTACAGTAGCTTCAACGAAACCCCAGCCATCTTCAATATCTGGCCCTACCCATAATCCAGATATCACTCCGGAAGTACACACGTCTTTGTAATCAAGAAAAACAGCATCAGCAGTGTTATGACACAGCTTCATAGGAACCAGTTCTTTCCCGCACAGTTTGGGAGCCAGAAAAAGGATTCCTTCAAATTATAATTTATCGTAAGCACGATAAAGATAGCAAATGAAACAAATTAGTTCATCGTTCATATAGAAGACATAATCTGCAATACTGTATCCTATTTCAATTAAGTCTCACAATTTCAGGCTGATTTGTTGTACATTAGATACAATTTCAGTTAAATGCTAAGATCCCTAGTGTTACAGAACCCATAAGGATCATTACTTCCAGATTATTCAATATTACATGCTTATCACAAAATTCGTAAATTATTTCTAAATTGTAGATGGGATATCAATGCGATCAAAGAACTTCCAGATTATATGAAGATATGTTTTCTTGGTTTCTACAATACCATAAATGAGATCACATATGACATATTGACGGATACATGATTCCTCGTACTTCCGTATCTAAAGAAAGCAGTAAATATTAATTCATCTGAAATGTCATTCTCTCGGACTAAATCCCTTTACTTCATCTTCCTACCTACCACCTACTAAATGATACACTAGTAAATTGTAATCCACTAATTCTCTCTCTTCGTCTCCTCACTTGATTTTGACACTTGTCTTAATCTAATGAATATAATGATATAAAACCTCACCTTTTTTAAACTATAGAAGATATTGTTTCTATTTGTGATAGAAGGATCTTAATTTTATTCCACTGTAGTGGAGATGGATTGGCTGGGTTCATTTGAGAACCATTATTATTGTAAGAACCGTGAGAACCAATCTTAGCCATTCAATTGGTAAGTGGAATTCATGGATGAAGAGCGTGGGGGGATAGAGTGTGGCAGACATGTGATGAATTCATGGGTGGGCAATTGAATTAAAGGATGGGGAATTGGACAGCTAGGATTGGTTCTCGCGGTTCTCGCAATAAAATTGGTTCTCAAATGATCTTTTTTTTTCTCTCTCTCTAGGATTGGTTCTCGCGGTTCTTGCAATAAATTAGTTCTCAAATTATCTTTTTTTCTCTCTCTCTCTCTCTTTATATATATATATATGGAGAAGTTCTAACAAGAACTGTTTTTCGTACGAGAACCAATATTAGCCATCCAATACCCCTTCCTTCAATTGGATTGCCCACCCATGAATTCCTTACATGCACCTAGCAACACTTAATCCCCCCACTCTCTTCATCCATGAATTCCACTTACCACTTGAATGGCCAAGATTGGTTCTCGCAGTTCTCGTACGAAAAACAGTTCTCGTTTGAACCCTCCCCTGTGTGTGTGTGTATATATATATATATATATATAGAGAGAGAGAGAGAGAGGAAGGTTCACTTGAATGGTCGTGGACGTAGCTTGATCATACCAATCAAGTGAACCATGTAATATTCTTGTGTTCTTGTTTTCTCGTTTGCTATTTTCTTGTTTGTGTGGTGTTATTTTTTGGGTCTATTCCGCATTTTCTTACAACCGCTACCAGAGCCAGACTGTTTGTTTGGCTTAGTTGAACCAATGGCAGAAGAGGAAGGTCAAGATCGACAAGTTTGATGGCCACGATTTTGGTTTCTAGAAGATGCAGATCGAGGATTGTCTGTATCAGAAAAAGCTACATCTACCATTATCGGAGACGACACCAGAAGATATGAAGCGGGAAGATTGGGACTTGATGGATTGGTAGGCTCTTAGTGTGATCGGGTTATCATTTGCAAAGAACGTCGCGTACAATATCGTCAATGAAAGGACCACGTTTCAATTGTTCGGGGAGTTATCTAACATGTACAAAAAACCTTCGGCTTCAAATAAGGTTTTCCTGATCAGACTGTTGGGGAATACGAAGATGAAGGAAGGGCATGTGTTACTGATAATGTGAACGAATTTAATTCGATACTTTCAAGGTTAGTATCAGTTGACATTAAATTCGATGATGAGGTACAAGCTCTTTTACTTTTATTGTCTTTACCTGAGAGTTGGTCTAGCACAGATATGGTAATTACTAGTTCATATGGAACTACTAAGCTTACTTTTGAGGGGATTTGGGATTTGATTCTTGGAGAAGTTATCCGCAGGCGAAACTCCACGGAGTCATCAAGTTCTTTACCGAGTGCTGAAGGAAAGTTGTAGAAAGAATGATAGAGGTCAAGGCCAGAACAGAAATAGGTCAAAATCAAGAAAGAGGGGCCGGTCAAAGAACATGAAGGATATTACTTGCTGGAACTGCAAGCAAAGTGGGCACTTCAGGAATCAATGTACAGCTTTTAAGACACGGAAAGAGGTAAATGTTACAGCTGATGATTCAGGTGATGCTTTGCTATGTAGTGTTGAATGCTCGGCTGATTCCTAGATTATGGATTCGGGTGCATCGTTCCATGCCACCCCATTCAAGGAACTGATGCGAAACTTCAGGTCATATTCTTGTTAGGTTCAACTAGTTGATGACAAGAAACTTGACATTACGAGTATTCAAGATGTTATTCTCAGAACTTCTCTTCGTACAGATTGGACTCTTAAAACGTGAGATATATTCCTGGTCTCAAGAAAATGTTAATTTCAGTTGGGCAATTGGATGATGAAGGATTGTAACACCACAAAATCCTAAGCCAATTTTTTTAAAACTCGCTGCGAAAGCATAATCCAAAGGTTTAACATAAAATACAAATATTTACAAACATCCACAAAATACAAACATCGAATCATCTCTTGTGTTACAAAACAAAAATGGCTCGTCTCAATTTAAAACATATATCAGAGTGCTAGTCAATCTTTCCTTTAACAAAAACCCAGTAAAATAGCTTCAACCACTGAACCTACAAAAACAGTTCAACGGTAGGGAATTAGCACGAAGCTAAGTGAGAGGAAGCTAAACCACAACAGCAAACAACAATAATAAATACAAAAGCATGTAATTACATAATCCTAAAGACCGCGGTTCGATGCATAACGTACAACCAATGTGGTCCAAAGCAAAGGTTTACCGATAGCCCACCGCCAATTGGCACTGTTAGATCCCCTCTGATACAACGCATGCACCAGAGGGTCTACAACTACTCAACCAATAGCGATCAGGCCCAACCCAATTCTACGTATAGCTGACTTCTCAAACGCTACTCGACATCATCCCTTGAGCATGTATTGGCCAAATAATCACACAAACAATAATACAATCAACAATCATCAGACTAAACAGTCTATCAATCACAATCGCATGCATCACATCAATCATATCAATCATAACCTTTACCATTCGTGAGTTTACATCCACTCACCTATGTTTCTCAATTGCAGCACTCAGATATCTAATATCACTGAGTCTTTATGTTTCCTGAAAACACAACAACACCGAAATCAGTCTCCGATACATAAGTATATCTTCATATAAATATTTATTTCAAGCATACCCATATACATCAAGTTAGACTTACATTTAATATAAACATACAATGTATAATCCAAAAGAACCAACAAACAAGAGCCTCCAACTCAAATAATATGGGTCGTGCCACTACCATCACAGTCGTCGCGTCGCAACGCAACAAAGCCGCACCAAGGAAGTCGCATCAATTCCAAAAGTCGGACCTCCCATAAGTCGGACCAATGTAAAATCGGACCACCAAAGGTCGGACCCAAGGTTGGATCGCCCAAAGTCGCACGACTAATAAAAGTCGAATGGCCCAAAGTCAGACCAAGTCGGGGACGCGCTGCAACCCTAAGCCCGTCGCGCCGCGATCTCGTATTTTCCCGTTTTCATCTTCTTCTTGTTCATCTTCCAGCCGACTTTAAACACCAAATAACTCATATCCAAAATCTCATTTCTATTAAAAACACTTCTAAAACATATACAAACTTCATGTATCATGTATACAAACATAAAGAACACATCAAATCCATTTATAACATCAAAACTAACAAAATCCATATGTCAAGTTTCTTCTATATGTCAAGTAGCATGAATCAGTATACCAACCTTAGCTTGCAATATCAATCACAAATCTTCAAGTTCAAGATTTCAAGTTTAAGCTTGTTCTTGAGGTTTCTTCACTTCAAAGATACATACAAACTTATTTGCACACACTTGAGATATTTAGCATATGAGGAGATGACTCTTTATGTATATACAATACACGTGCACATTCACACACTTTCTCTTAAACTTAAGCATGAGGTGGTTTGTAACACCCGCAAACCTGGGCTAGTAGATTAGCGGGTTTACGGTATGTGTTTGTTTGTGATTTAATTGTTTTAATTTAATTATGTGATTATCTAAGTGAATTAATTTAACTAATTAATTGGAAATTATAGTGTATGTATGTATGTATGTATGTGTGACCGTTTGTATGTTTACATGCATAATGGGGTTTACACGTGGGGGTGCATGTGGGTTTAGGTGCCACCTAACTTTGCATGCACACTAGTAAGTGTGTGTGTGTGTGTTACTATTTCATTACCTCAAACAAAAGAAGTGTGTGTGTGTGTTTTATTTCTCTGCCAAGAAGAAAACCGAGAGAAGAAAAGAAAGAGAATCGAAATTCCCATTTGTGTGTGATTAATCAAAGATTTAAGGTTGGTGTTCATAAATTGACATGTTATAATCTTTCTTGATGTGTTATATGATTTTAAAACATGATTTATGTTTAGATTGAGGATTGCATGTTAGAACACCATAATCGGTTTTGATAGAATATGATTTTGATGATTCATGTGTTCATATGATATATGCAAATATGATGTTCACTACATAAGAAAGTGTTTAAAGGTGTTTAAATTATGTTCTGGAATGATGTTACGAGTTCATGAAATCTGGGTTTGGATTACTATATGTTGAAGTTATCGGATTTGATATTTATGAACCTTTCGGATTGTTGAGAAGAAGAAATCCGAGTCTTGCTTAAAACCGGGTCATATGAAATCAGAAGGTGGAAATCCGATTACTTTGGAAATCCGAATCTTTAAAACCGGAAGTTCATAAACCGATACTTGAATTATGGGAACCCCGAATCCGAATACTATATTTATGAAATCCTAAACTTGGAAAGTGATTTAAGTCAGAATCCGAATGATGAAATCCGACACATGAAATCCGATACTTATGATTTTGGAAACTTGAAATCCGATTAAGACAAAACAGACAGATTGGAACCCATCGGATTCCTAAATCCGACAGTTATGAAATCCTAATAGATAGTTGCGGATTTTGGGAAAATCCGATGCCTTGGTTGCGGATTTTCAAGAATCCGAGAGAGAGAATCCGATAGTTTTTGAAATCCGATAATTGTGTTTGGAATTGTATTTGTATTTGTTTATTGATTATTTAATGATATGAATGAATTATAAATATATGATGAGATATATTTATGAGATTTGGACTGATTGGTTGTTATTATGTTTTCAGGAAATCAAAAGGCTCAGTAACATAAGAATTCTGAGTGCTTCATCTGAGATTGAAAGGTGAGTGGATGTTGGATGCAAATGGTAAAGATTGTGTTTAATATTACTGATGTGAGGCATGATTGTATTTGATGGTTTGATACTAAAACTGTCGATT
>JAUEJL010142495.1:0-10716 GCA_032274825.1 Drosophyllum lusitanicum | reverse complement strand
ATATCACTATTAAGGTTAAAATGATAATTTGCATCATTTAGATTGTTCATTCAGAACCTTTATCAAACAACATGTCATATTCAGAGGCAGATTCATTCAGAGCTTTTGAATTATTCAGACCACAGAATCATTTGGTGCTTAATCATTATATTTTAATAAACAGCCTTTTAAACTTTTTATGTCTAGTTTTTAAATAACTATTTTGCTTTATCAACCATTTCCGTATTGCTACATTAATAGTTACCAATGATTTTCTAGTATCAAGATGGGGTAGTTTTTTTATTACTACTAATAACTTATGTAAAAGTTAAAGTGTTATGCTCATACATGACTAAAATCATTAAATACTAAAATTACTTAACCTCTTATTTAAATTATATCCTAAGGGAAAATAATCCGTAATGTTAATATCACCTAACTTAGATAATTTTATAGTTATAAACAATTTAAATGAATAAATACATAAATTACTAAATTACCCTTTATTAAAGTGGTATGTGAGTGTAACATCACCCAAGTTAGGTGATGTTAACATTACGGATAATTTTCCCATACCCTAAACCTAAATAAGATTTTCTTAGCAACAAATATCATTTACTTCTGTTTTATAAAGAAATGATAGTTGTATTTAACGGTATCTAAACTAGGTTAAGTGTTACTATACTTACTAAAAATCATTTACCTTCTGTAATATTACTTGAATCATTAAAACTCTCAAATAACTAAAATATTCCTAATAAAGTGGTATAAGTACAACACATGTGTTATCGAGTGCAACTAGTGTTTTAAAACCCGGGTTAACTCGGCCAGTAGAATCAGTTGACCCGCGAATCGGTCGGGAGAACGGTTCAACAATGACCATATTTATGTCTTTCTTGAACCGTATTGAACTAGCTGGATTTTCAGTTGAGCCGGTTTACCTAGCCCTATCAAACTGTTACTAACCTAGTTTTAGTTTTTTTTATCTTTTTTACCTTTTCTATGATGAGCAAGTGAATAAAGGCATAAGACGAATTCAAGATATCAATACTAGATCGACAACATTCACAAAAATAGTAATTTGAAAACACAAGTTTGATAGACACCAACACACAAAAATATATACATATATATTGAAAGCCGGGTTGTCCCGATTCTTAAACCGGTTGATCCGTAACCCACTTTTTTTTAACGGCTAAACACACACATGACACACCCCATAACCTAATCATAAATCTACACCATTTTTGTTCACAATAAAACTTGAATTCACAAGTTTATAGAACACTTAAATACCAGATACCGCTAAACTACCTTTCTTTTAATCCACAACCCACTTATCTTTACCAAATCAATTAAAAACTCTAATTTTAAAATATTTATATTTGTAACTATCCTTTCCCCACGTTGTGAACACAAAATATTCCTAAAATTAACAAAAATCAGCATGCTTTGAACTATCTTAGTGTGGGTCCCATCAGAAAGGAAGGCAATCAAAGACTTCTTTCCGCCTCCGCCCTTGTTAAATCAAAATACCCTCCTCCAAACATCTTCTCTCTCTCTCTCTCTTTCGCCGGATTATTAGAGAGAGAAAGTAACCGCCGACGATGGCCACTGAGGTCGTTAACAGCATCCACAGCGACTCGTCGATTGATCAACATCGTCCCATTTCTACTATCGTTATCATCATCGGTACTTTCTAATTCCATATCTTTCTGTGTGTATTCCTATTCGAACTTGTAGGTTTTACTAACATTTTTGATCGAGTTTGTTGATTAGCTATGCAGACGGAAGCACTACCGCTTGTGAATGCGTTTCAGTTATCGGAAGACGCTAATTCTCTGTGTGTTCTCTCACTCTTTTCACCTTTTTTTTTTGTTTTGATTTACTAAATCTCACCTCATTCCGTCGACTATACCAGTTTTAGGGTTCGAGGTTTCAAAATTATCATGAGCTTATAGCAAGTTTATCCTCCTTGTGTGTTGAATTCTACTATGTTTGCTCTTATCATGCTCTATTAGTTGGCGTTAGCAATATGGTTTGATTTAGGAATAAAGATCACTTAATTAGCAATTAGCAATGGAAACTTTGAGAACAACTTAGCACTCCATCTGACTTTATGGCTCATAACTCATAAGGCCACAGGATCTTGGATACCGAAACTTCAAAGATTACATAAACTGTTCTACAGCTCTTTCAATTGCAAGATGCAAACCCGAGCATCAAAAAAACTGAAACCGATATAGACAATAGAGATACAGCACGAAATAAACAACCAATAGAAAACTGAATCAAAGCCTGCAGTTGAAATGGTTTAACAGCTCTTTCCTTTGCATCACAAACCACCTGCTTTGCTCCCCTCTGTAGAACACTTTTGCGTGGAAGTGTAAGCGGTCATAAGTTTCACTAACCACCCTGACCACAATATTTTAACTGTTGGCTCTGTGTTCTTTTCTCTTTACATTGAATGTAATATGAATATTTAATTATGCAGATTTCCGAAGGGAACTCCTTGGGTTCGTTACAATGGTACTTACAAAGGTCTAAATATAAGTATAATTTGGCCAGGGAAGGATACTGTTTTAGGTGAGCCTTAGTTGTTATTTTAACAAGTCTGTTGCTATTTCATGTGCACTTAGTTTTGTAGGTCCTGATAAATCATATCTATGATGATGAGATGTAAAATGTTAATATAAGATCTCTGTTGTTTCAAATGAATTTGTTGATCATGCCTTCGAATTGTTTGTTCCTCAGGGGTTGACAGTGTTGGCACTGTTTCTGCATCTCTAGTGACTTATGCTGCTATTCAGGCCTTGCAACCAGACCTCATTATAAATGCTGGCACTGCTGGTGGTTTTAAAGTACAAATTCTTTTTTTTTCTTTTGCTTATTATAATTATTAAAGCTTGGTTCTCTTCTTCATAGATTCGGTACATTTCCGATCATAGTTTTTTTTATTACATGATCTTAAGTGAAACTGAAGAGAGTGTGTGGGATATGGTTATTTGATGTAAATTTATAAGATTTGGATGTTTGCAGGCAAAAGGAGCTTGTATTGGTGATGTGTATCTTGCATCAGAAGTTGCTTTTCATGATAGAAGGATACCAATCCCGGTAAGCTAAAAAAACAAAATAATGATATTATTAGGCATTGTATTCTGTGAACGATTTGATCAAATTTTATATTCAGCTTCCTTGAGTGAAACCTTGATTTCTTATATGCAGTAATTGTTGATGCAGGTTTTTGATCTCTATGGGGTTGGTTTGCGAAAGGGGTGCTCTACACCAAATCTGGTGAAGGAGCTTAATTTAAAGGTTGGAATCCATTTTATTTAATATATTTTCTCTGAAGTTTCTCTGCAATTCTTATATAACTCACTATTGATATATTATCTTATAAAATATTTCAAGCAAAACTTTGCTTACAGGCGTAGACAACAGAAAAATTACGTTGTCTGGCTAATTTTCTGATCAATTTTTCAGGTTGGTAAACTGTCCACCGGAGATTCTTTGGATATGACCCCACAAGATGAGGCTTCTATACTTGCAAATGATTCTGTCATTAAAGACATGGAAGTAATGTCTTTTTCTACTTTTTAACCTTGTCATGTATATATATATATATATATATATATATATATATATGACTTTGTTCCTGCTTAATCGGCTTTGAGCTAGTGGATGTTAATTGAGTTTATGGCCTTAATCTGATAATTAAATGAAGCTGTCTTATATAAAAAGCCATTTGAATGAATTCATCAAAGAATAAGCTTATTCCTTTTTTTTTAAGTAAATGAACATCAGGCATGCCTATATGCAAATCCGTTGACTTGACAAAAATTTCCTTGATTTTATAGAAATTAGAAAAATAAAGGTATTGGAAATCAGATGTTCAGTTCTTGCAAATTTCTGTGAAACATAGACAACCTCTCTAAGTCTCTAGTCAACCTTCCTCCCATTTCATTTGAATGGAGCAAAAAAATTGGTCACTTGAGGAAATTATTTCCTTCAGCATGATATAGTTGTAGACCATATAGCTTCTCATAATGCCTTTTAGAACATTCTAAAAAGTCAGTATCTTTTTAGGATCACTAGACTGAAGCATTAGAAATCAAATTTCGGTAATATATTACTACGTTTATCATGAAATCATTTTTTAATTTGATTCTGTTCACAGTTTGAATGGTAAAACTAAAACATGCAATATCAGGGACACCATTTTTAAAATTTAATTTTTGTGTATTCAGGGAGCTGCGGTGGGTTATGTAACAGATCTGTTAAAAGTTCCCGCAATATTTGTAAAAGCTGTTACCGATATTGTGGATGGAGACAAACCAACTTCTGAGGAATTCTTACATAATTTGTCTGCAGTAACGGTTGCACTCTCGAAAAATGTCACTCAAGTAGTTGATTACATTGCTGGGAAATCACTCTCGGAACTCTAAAACTACATTTTGGTGGGAATATGACATGAAGTTGTTCAAATAACAAAATGGTCCGAGCAGGTATGTATTCATGGCCGGGTTGTCTTGGAAGCTAAACCCCCTTCTTTTGGCACAATTGATGGATTCCATTGTTATATATGTGTGTTAAGTGCCATTCATTGATATATAAAAACCAATACTCTTCCTATTATTTCTCAATTGATGTGCTTTGTGACCCTTTTGGATATATACATCAATTTCTTCATTTAGAAAGTGAGGGTTATTCGTTTTAGCATCATGTCCCTCTCTCTTTTTCTCTTTAATTTATGTGGATAGTAAAAGTGGATCGGAAACAAGTTCAGGTCAAAATGAGTCATTCTAAGAGGGGTCGTAATGGGGAGCTTTCACTGTCGTGATGCCCCTCTCACGCTTAATCATGGCGTGATGACGGTGGAGCTGCCAGACGTGAGGTGACTCATGCTACAAACCTGTCTTTTTACCATTTTTTTGGTATAAAAATATGGGATGATGTGATGTAGTAAAGGTTAAGTGTGATGGTAGAATAAAGTTGACTAGACACGATACAAGTATACAACTGTATGATGATGTGATTTGGAGGACATCCCCGGAATAAGGCATCTAAACGTTTGAACTTTGTTGGGTTAGATTTGGCGGTTTTACATGTTGGATCGAAACGTTTTTATTTTTTTTAAATATTTTTATTTATTTATGAAAAAAGGAAACATGCTATTCTTTTCTAAATGGCCACTAACAATAACACAGTTTGAAAATACAAGAATTTCTAAGATTGTAAAACGATTTGAATATATAATTCTGTCCTGCAACGATTCACATCAATCATATTTAACGCTTCCTTGCCTCCCTCTTTTATGTGTGTTATACGTTACCTCCATTGTCACCTCTACACCTGTTACTATTTATTTTTTGACTCTTGATTTCTGGTGGTGGTGGTGACCATGGAAACTGGTTTTCATGACGGCGCTGGTGTTGATGGTTGTGTATATGTTGGGTGCCAGTTGATATGTGTTGGAGGCACTAGTGATTATTGTGTGGTGATGTTTGGTAAGCCGGAAAAAGTAAGCTGACAAACACTCCCTTTGGGTGTCTTTTTAACTCACTCGTTATAATCCCGTTTGGACGCAGTATTCGGATCCATTTGGTAACAAGTTATTGCAAATTCAACTCACAAACAAATTTCTTTTTAACTCTGTGGGTCAAGATTGAGGTATCTGTAGTCTGTACTACTTTTATGCTAAAAATTTAGTTAATGGTTAAAACTTTTCAGCTGGCAATTTGAGTTAATATTCTGTACAGCAGCACAAGTTTTTTTTAATAATTATGGGCCACAATGGTTTTTGACTTTTTGGTTGGAGTAATATAAAATGCACAATTTGGGCCAGTTTTGAAATTTGGGCTTTTTTTGCCAAGGGGGCTAGAGATGAACAAATGGGACTAGTCCGACCGGTCCGACGAAGGTGAAGACCGCCGTGCCGATCCTCTGTCCGGATTGGTCCGAAGGTGAAGACCTCCACGAACCGGTCCGAAAGTCGGTCCGGACCAAGCCGGTCCATAGGGGTGACATCAGTTCAAAAACCGGACCTGACCGAAATCCGAAATCTTAAAAAAACTAGGACCGAAGACCGGACCGACTAGTCCCGGTCTGGACCGGTCTCGGTCCGGTTAGTCGGTTTTTTCGGTCTATTGGTTGTTATATACACTATATTCAACAAAACCGGACCAGCCTGGACCGGACCGAAACCCGAAATCTATAAAAAACAAGGACCGAAGACTGGACCGACTAGTCCCGGTCCGGACCGGTCTCGGTCTGGTTCGGTCCGGTTCGTCGGTTTTTTCGGTCTATCGGGGCGCATGCTCACCCCTACCGGTCCAACTGGTCTGGACCGCCATTTTTTTTATTACAAATTCTCTATAAATAACTCACTACCTTTTTCATTTTTCTTTACCCCAAACTTCTTTTTACATATCTCTATATTATTCTCTCTACTTTTTAAATTGTCAAAAAAAATTTACAAAAAAGAAACAAAAAACCGGAAATGTCACACTGAACCGAAAAATATCCGAACGAAAACCGTACGGGTTTGGACCGAAGTCGGACCGGTCCGGACGAGAACCAGTCCGAAAAAGACCGAACCACCCAAAAACCAAATGGTCTTACGCGAGGACCGGTCCGTTGAGGACCAGACCGGCCCCGGACCGGACCAGTACATGACTGAATTTGTTCACCTCTAAAGGGGGCTAGATTAAAGTAAAAAACAATGTGCTTAGCTCAATAAGGTGAATGATGAACATGGATACTCAACAAACAGTGAAAGGGTGTGAAACCAACTTTTATTCATGCACTGCAAATAATACATATTAGAAAAAAAAATAGAAATACATGAAGTAAAGCTTTTATCATTGTAGAAACGATCCATGAAGTTAACTGTATCTAACTTAGACGTGGTTGCATTCACAAACTACTTCAACGAGAAGTATTTACGTCATTTTCCCGTTTATTAATTGAAGTTATTTGTAAGTGCAACATAATCTAACTTAGATACCGATAATTGCATCGATTATTTCCCTTTATTGGTAACAAAAAATAATTTATGGGCACTTCTTTTTATTTCCTCTGGTGGTCATTTGAGCATAACAAGCACAAGATTCATAGTTGCCAGAAGTGCCAGGGGGCACACAATTGCATCTTCCACAGCAAGTACCACATGCCCTCTTGCATAAGTTAGGCCTCTTTGATAGCTTGCACCTTACTTCACATGCCCCTACACAATCTGCATATTACAAAAACCTCCCCTTTACTCAACACTTGCCATATAAATAGCAACCCTCAAGTTAAATTGGTTTCAAAATTTCAAAAGCATAATAGTTTAGAATGGTGGTGTTCTTAGAACAATACCGATCTTGACGGGTGCGTATTTGTCAGCGCTCGTGTCGCTCTGTAACAGAATTATTAAGTGTCAATATCAGAAGAAATTAAAAACAATGACTCACAGTATTATTAGTGAGAAAGAAAAGTGTTGAACTAAAAATGATCTCACAAGTTGATTAGGTTGGAAGGCTTGGGCTAATTGGAAGAGTAGTAGAGAAACAAGAAGTGAAGCCACAAAAGCTTTGGATATGCCCATTTTGTTTGAAAAGGGAAAGAGAGAGATCAGGATTGTTGAGTGTACTTGAGTATGAATGAACTAAGTTTTCAACTTGTATTTATAGGTATGAGAGAAAGAGAGGTGGGACCAATCTTTTTTATTTTATTTTTATTTTATTTTTTGACAACTATATGATAACTTAAGGTTATATTCATGGTAGTATTTGAAATTGAATATGATAAGAGTTTAGTATAGGTAACCCGACTTTTAATCACATTCTATCTCTAAAATAGATTAAGAACTCAAATATAAGTAAGAATCCTAAAAATCGTTATAGGCTACACGCGTCAAGTGCATCTTATAAAATTTGACACCAAATGTAACTATTATACAGATGTATTTAAAATTTGTGGCTAAGAATGATTTTTACGATTCTTATTTATATTTAAGTTCTTATAGAATAACTTAATTTCTAAATAGAAACGAAGAGTTGAACCAACTAGCTGGATTCGGTTGTGGAGCACTATATATGATTGAAGTGGTGTTTGATTTTGACTTAATTTATAAAGATGACTTAACATAATAAGTTATGAGTATTATACTTTCCATATTAAGTTAATGATTTCATTCTTTTTCTTATTCAGACAACTCATTTAACATATAAAACAAACAACAGTACTACTTATCCTATACATACCTCATTTATCCAGACAGACACTTTATCCATATATCACTTAATAAGAAAGAAAAATAGACAGGCCCTGAGTTTTGGTTTCTAAAGACTTCGAACTAAATGGTTTTGTTTGGCTTGTCATCTTTGACACAAGCCGAATTAAAACCAAAATACTTGTATACTATTTTAAGCGTACTCTTCAAAATTTATTATAAAAAGGAGTTTTTTCCGATTATGGCACCTCTCAAAAGCGCCGAGTCGCTGTCTCATACTTTCGTATGAGTTTTATAGGTAAGTTGGTAACACTCGTGTAGAAAATTGTGATTTCTATATATGCAAAAGGAAAACACGATATATCATCATACTATTTCTTCATACTTTATCCCTCTACTTATCATAAGATGACATGTGTAATCCACTAATTCTCTTTTCTCATCTCTTCCATTGATTTTGACACTTGTGTTGATCTTGTGAGCATGAGGAAATAGTAAGAGAATATATCAGCTCTCAAATCTTTAATATATATTTAAAAAAATGGGTTATAATGTAATCATTTCATTTTTAGAATTTCCTTCTCACAAATCAATCCTCTTTATTTCTTAAGATGACTAACGAATAAAGAGTTTTTTACGTCAAAAGCCTTAATCTGTGAATTTTTTTAGTTTGGCGTGCTCTTAAGTAGAAACGGGTTACTCGTCTTATCACGTGTTATTCAAAAGCATTTTTCAACTAAACCTTAATTCCTGATTCAACTATTATCACAAATCTGTTAATTGGACAATTTTTACCAACAACTATTGAATCTCATGTCAATTCCGAATCCCTAATATCACTAAAACAACTGTTGGTACAAATATGTGAGTATATGAATTTTCTTTCTTCATATTCCGATTTTCATAAATGTTTCTTGACTTGTTATTGATATACAGGATTTATTACATATTTAAAATTTCACACCATAAAAATTTAAATTTTATATTAACAATCTTCCGTATTTATACACGAAGTATTAAACTAACGTTACCTAAAGAATCAGAATTAGAATATGATAAAAAGAGGAAATCAACAAAGTTTGAGTCCGCGTTCAAGTATTTGGTGAAGGTGGGAGGGTAGAATTGCCGACAAGGCTGTGGGGTCTTGTGCATGGTTGGCAATTTGGCTTTATCATCACAAACCAATTTTACAGCTAATAGTCAAAGGAATAATAATTATTAAATTACTTGTCAAAACGTATTTGGATAACCCATTTTAATGGGTTCTTTTATCGATCGGTCTTACGATTAATATAGAAGCGATAAATCTTGTAATAAACACCTAAATACATATGTTAGGGTTTGGTTTCTATGTACTTATTAGACTATATGTTGTTGACCTTAGGGTGAGGGACAGTGTTCCCGTCAGGCTAATGGTAACATCGAGGCACCCCTAACTTGCGGGAGTGAACCTCTCTCAGTCCAGAGAACTCAACGCTTCTCTCTCTCTCTCCGGCCTCTTTCATTCTATCTCTCGTCTTTCTTCTTTTGGTCTCTCCTCTTTCTTTCAATCTCTCTCCACTCATATTTTATTTACAAAGAATGAGAAAGTTCATGGGATTTAAAGATGAGTATGGTGGGTTAGAAATATGAGAAGAAAAATAGAGAGGAAAGACGATGTTACACTGATGTGGCTAGAAATATAGAAAAGTTGGAAAAGATGATAACGGATAGCCCTATAAATTTTATATTTTTAACCGTTAAGCTATAATTATAAGGATTTTTACGAAGTATTTGACGAAAAAAAAGTTATTATATTGAAATGATCTTTGAAACTTGAAAGATCCAAATATTATATGGTTGAATGCATTATGCATAGGGAAGCTTTCCATTAATACAAACCCTATAAAACTAGTACTAAAGTACTCTTTAAATTGCTATGTATGTGAACTTATTTTATATTTAGAGACGTTTTTGAATTAATTTTCAGCTTTTGTGATTTATAAACGTTAATGAATATTTAGTATTGTGTTTTAAAAATGTAATTACGTGTATATTTCTTGTATCTATGAAATAGACGTCGACTGAGTAGCTACGGTGGTAGCCGTTAGGGTCCAAGGTGTTGTTTAATAAAAATGATGTCCTATCAACACGACCATATTAGATCATGAGTATTGCACCCCATATTCTCTCTTTTACCCTAATGTTACATCAGCGTTACATCATCTTTTTCCTCTTTCACTCTCATACTCTAAATCCTTGTATAGCCTAACCTCTCGGGTGTTCTCAGTTGTGAAAAACCAATCACCCAACCCGACGTGAGGGGCGTATAGATGTGTAACATCCTCACAACGGGCCTAGACGCACGCTTACGTGGTACGTATAATAAATTAAATAGATTGAATAAAATATATATTTGTAGATATTAAAGAAAAATAACTAAATTAGTTATTGAATGAGTTAAATAAAATATTGATAAAAATAGAAAAGAATAAAAGAATATTAAATGGTTTAGAACGAGGTTTCCAAAAATATCCCCGTTA